>JAPFBL010001084.1:0-54536 GCA_026182355.1 Hermatobates lingyangjiaoensis | reverse complement strand
CAGTTACTCTAGGAAAAACAATCAGTTTTTATAGCGTTATTACTCTTTGCCTTAATTGAAATGAAGTTTTTATTAATTGTCAATATTTTGTTCAATTTTTTGGCAAAATTTTCATGGTTTTTTAATGAGCCATTTAACTTCAAAAAACATTTTCTGAAAACAGAAAATCACTTTAAACAGCACTTTGGTGAATGTAATTTGGAAACAAATTATCTCAACTCATTCTCCACATAAAGTTCTATTTCAAGGTATTGTTTCATTTTGATTCGTCAAATGGTATGGCTTGTATCGCTCCCACAAGCTTTTAGATTGAATTAGAAGTCAAAATGTTCACATTTTATTGAAAAAAAAATATTTCCTGTTCTTTTAAAAAATCTGAGTATATTTTTCGTTTATTGCTTTTGTAGGCTCGAAGATAATGCCAAAATAGCAAGACTCTAGAATTAGTAGTTTAGGAGAAAAAAAATGACTAAAAACAGATTTTTGGCAAAAAAAAGTGACTTTCCTGTCATCCATAATAGGGGCTCATCTACACTATGAAGCCCATTTTTGTGTAAAATATCAATAATCCATCAAAGATTCTAATTATAAGTAACAATACTTTGGATACATATTCAACCACCCCCCCTAACACAGACATCACCGAAAAAACTTCATAAAACGAGTTCTGCGACCTCAAAACATGTAATTCCGTCGAAATCTCGAGATTGAATTTTTTCACGATCACTATGACTTTACTTATAGGTAAAGTATAAATCATCAGAAAAACGACTTCTGGGACCTCAAAACATATAATTCCGTCAAAATCTCGAGATTGCATTTTTTTACGATCACTATACTTAACTTATAGGTAAAGTATAAATCATCAGAAAAACGACTTCTGGGACCTCAAAACATATAATTCCGTCATAATCTCGAGACTGCATTTTTTTACGATCACTATACTTAACTTATAGGTAAAGTATAAATCATCAGAAAAACGACTTCTGGGACCTCAAAACATATAATTCCGTCATAATCTCGAGACTGCATTTTTTTACGATCACTATACTTAACTTATAGGTAAAGTATAAATCATCAGAAAAACGACTTCTGGGACCTCAAAACATATAATTCCGTCATAATCTCGAGACTGCATTTTTTTACGATCACTATACTTAACTTATAGGTAAAGTATAAATCATCAGAAAAACGACTTCTGGGACCTCAAAACATATAATTCCGTCAAAATGTTGAGATTGAATTTTTTCATCATCTTTATACTTTACTTTTACGTAAAGTATAAAACATCATAAAACGACTTCTGGGACGTTAAGACATATAATTCCGTCAAACTCGAGATTGAATTTTTTCACCTTCTATATACTGTACTTATACGAAAAAGTAAAAAAAAAGTACGAAAACTTGAAATTACGGTTATTTGAAGTATGGAAATTCGAGGATCTGATTAGGCAAATCTGACGATACCCATGGGGTATACGACATAAACATTGACACCTCAATGAGAAGAGGCAAGACCCCCCCCATACCACACCCTCTATAAAACAACTCTTAAATCCCCCTCATCATCAAAGCACTACATACCAAGACATGAAAGACAAGTCCAGAATAAGCAGTGGAATTGCCATCTTCAGTTGAAAACATTGCAAACAAAGCATCCAAGACATCTTGAAGAAACTTGACGATTTCCTCTCCTTCAAGTTTGAGGGCTCTTGTCAGGGCTTCTTGTATCCCATCTGGATGGGCCTTCCACTGAAGAAGCGACAGCAGGTCGACTAGTCAAAAAAACATTGCAAATGATTAAGAGAAGTATAACCATTAAAGTAAATACTTTATTTTTCTGAGTATAATGTACAATTAAAATCCTTTAATTTTATCAAAAATAGACAAAGCGCCCTAGGAGTCTATTCGGTAGTGCTTACTGACCAATTTTATTGTGTACAACAATTTAGTACTACTAAACTGCTTGATAGATTGTCGGATCATTAGACAATCAGGTAGTAAGGTAGTTAGACAATAGGATAGTCAGTATGGTAGTAGATAGTCAGATAGAAGGGTAGTAAGTAGGCAGATAGAAAGGTAGTTCGGTAGTAAGATAACAGGAAAGATATGCAGTTATACAGGTAGCCTGATAGTAAGGTAGTCAGGTTGTAAGGTAAAAGGTAACGTTGTCAGTATAGTAGCAGGTAGTCAGATATGAGATAGTAAGGTATACCGATACCGATAGTCAGGTTGTAAGGAGTCAGCAAGTAAGGTAGTCAGATAACGTTGTCAGTGTAGTAGCAAGTAGTCAGATATGAAATAGTAAGGTAGTCAGGTTGTAAGGTAAAAGGTAACGTTGTCAGTATAGTAGCAGGTAGTTCAGATATGAGATAGAAGGTAGTCAGATTGTAAGGTAAAAGGTAACGTTGTCAGTATAATCGCCGGTAGTCAGATATGAGATAGGAAGGTATACTGATACCGATAGTCAGGTTGTAAGGTGTCAGCAAATAAGGTAGTCAGATAACGTTGTCAGTATAGAAGCAGTAGTCAGATATGAGATAGTAAGGTAGTCAGGCTGTAAGATCGTCCGGTAACGATGTCAGAATGGTAGCAGGTAATCAGATATGAGATAGTAAGGTAGTCAAACTGTAAGGTCGTCCGGTAACGATGTCAGAATGGTAGCAGGTAATCAGATATGAGATAGCAAGGTAGTCAGGTTGTAAGGTAACAGGCAGCGTTGTCACAATGATAGCAGGTAGTCAGATATGAGTTAGTAAGGTAGTCAGGTTGTAAGGTAACAGATAGCGTTGTCAGTATTGTGGCAGGTAGTCAGACATGAGATAGTAAGGTAGTCAGATATGTCGGTAGTTAGGCTGTAATGTCGTCAGGTAACGTTTCAGGATTGTAGCAGGCAGTCAGATATGAGATAGTCAGGTAGACAGACAGTAAGGTATTAAGTAAGAAGTCAGAAAGTAAGGTACTAATATAGGAAGGTAGTCAGGTAGTAAGATAGCCTGGTAGTAGCATAGTCAGGTTGTAACGTAGCCAGACTGTAAGGCAGTCAGTAAGTGGTCAGACAGTGAGATAGTAGGGTTGACAGGTTGTAAAATAGTCAGATAGTAAAGTGTCAGGTAATCATATAGGTATAATTTATATTAGAAATAGGTAAAACCGTCATACCTCGTAAGATGATCCTGGAGTTGGAGCGCTTTCGGACGCTGTCCATCTTCGATCCCAATAAACCGTCCGTTCGAAGATGGACAACATCCGAAAGCGCTCCAACTCCATGATCTTCTTACGAGGTATCACGGTTTTACCTATTTCTAATATAAATCACACTAACCTCAGTGGTATTAACAATATGCATGTATTTAATCATATAGGTAGTAAGGCATCTAGGTTTTAACTTAGTAAGATAACAGCATAGATAGTTATTAAGTTAATCAACTAGTAAGGTAGTCTGGCAAGAAAGTAGCCAGGTAGTTAACTAATAAGGTAGTCATTAGGAGCCTGCCCGTATATACTCGAAATACGTTACAAATATAAATTAAAACTGGATAGAACGATGAATCTTATAATCCAGATGCCTTAATTAAGAAAACATCCGTGGTAATTGATATTGAGCCTTATAATATGGAAAGTACAGTAGTGTACAGAAAAGGAGGGAAACTGTAAACACAAGGTACTTTGAATACAAAAGGTATAAACAACAATAAGACATTCAACAGTTCTTCTGTTGGATTGCAGTAGTTTTCCCATTCGATAATGCACATAGGTCAAAGATTAGCCCTTTGTGACACTAAACAATGATGATTCCAACGACCAACGACCAACGAAGAGTTGCATGCACGACAGTGCACGTCGTAATTAGCAGTTCCAGACCAGAGGCCCACTACTGCTAAATTATCATCCTGCTTTTTTTTTGTTTTGGTCAGTAGGCATTGTCAATACTGGGGGCGTTAGTCTGTCAGGGAAAGGAGTCGTATTCGTGGTCATATGGTCTTGCAGTTTTGCATTATATGAGGTACTATATTATTTATAAGTCATCAGGTCGTCATATTTAGTTCAGGAAGGGAGCTATTAGGAGTCATGGGATTGGGAAGGGTAAGATGATTGCACAAGGGAGGTTATATATTTTGCTTATTTAGGGATCTTTAAAGTACCCGGCATCATACAGGCTCTGAAACATTCTCTCCGAGGGATGACATGCTCAGATTTATTCACCTCCCGAATAAAGAAATCGAGATGCCAAGTGGGTATCAAACCCCGGATCTAACAGTCTAGATGAAAGCACACAAATCCTAGACTACCCTGGTATCCCAGTATATAAGACAGGATGACCTGATTTAGAAATGTTGATAAATAAATCGAGGGCCAAAGTAGATATGGACCCCATTTCTGGAGTTGAGAAAGCAAGTCACTTGACTACCCAGGTCCTTAAGTATATAAGATACTGTGGCCTAGCCCAAAGTGTTGACACCTGGATCCACAAGTCCAGAGGCGAGCACGCAAGCCTTTAGGCTACCCTGGTCGCTAAGTAAATAAAATAGGGTCAATGTCTAAACCACAATAAGAAATAAAACCTTTCAACCGTAACAAACGGCCTTCGTCAGAGTCAAATCCCAACTGATGGGATTTGACTCCGTCGAAGATAGCTTGTTTCACTTTAAAGATCTTAGGTTTTTTTCTCATTTCTTAGTTGATTGTTATTTCACGTATTTATTGTAGAATCTTGTTATAAGATAGAGTATATATAAGATATAAGTATATAACATAGGACTGGTTTAGAAATGTTGATGAATAAATCAAGGGCCAAAGTGGATATCAACCCCCGGGTCTACTAGTCCAGAGGCGAGTATGCAAGCCATTAGGCTACCCTAATCCCTAAGTATATAAAGATAGAGTGGTTTGAATTACAGCTGTAGATACAGATTAAGCTTTACCATTTTGAGTGAGTTTAGTTGAACACAGAAGTGTAGACACTGTGAATGACTCTTTAGAGCTAAGCGTGAAGGGCAGGGCTGAATTGTTTGATGTTAGCAGGTCTTTAGCCCTTGAAGGACTGGTAAGATAAGGGCTGCCTTTGAGTTTGTTGATGTCATCGCATCTATAGACGAGTAATTCGTGAGTACTGTCCTGAAAACAAAAACCTATGTTGATTATACCAGCCAAGATAGCAAAAAAAAAAAAAAGAAACAACAACAACAACAACAACAACCAATCAACAAAACAACAAAAATCTGCAGTGGCCTACACTCAACTTTACTATAAGTAAACTTAATATCAAACTTCTTGGGTATATAATATATAATGTCCCATTTAAGCAAAATATAATCGTTTAAATGGGAGATGTTTATTAGTATTTCATTCTTGAGGAAGTACAGATAGTGATTGATCCACTTATCAATAGATAAGCCTTTTTTGTATGTCCCACAATTAATGGATATACAATCATTAGTATAACTACAGCAGTAATAACATTATGAAAAGCCAAAGTGAAAATTTGCTTGTACGAAATAATTTTATACAAGAGAGCATAGCTTTTGCTCCAATAGCCCGTGGATCCCTTACATAGACTATCTGACCTCCTTCAACATTTAATACTTAAGACAAATTTTCCCATTTAGAACTTGAAAATATTTTTAGTATTTTAAAAACATTACAAAGTTTTTGCCTGAAATGTCATAAACATGTAAGAAAAAATATCATTTTCAGATCATTTTTAATTTAAGATGTAGGATAATTACATTTATTATTTTTAAAAGAATTTTTTTAAATTCTGAATAAAATCTACATTTTTGGTCTTTATCAAATTATTATACTGAAAATTTTATGGCATGCTGGGGTTTTTTAAAAACTCACTTTTCTTTCCGTTAGTCAAAAATCATAAAAAACCACTTTACTCTGAGCGAATGTTATTTTTTCCCAAGTGCTGTACTCTGTTATAAGTTTGCTATAAATGTATATTGAGAAAAAATATGTTAGTATTAGCCACCTTTGCATTCTTAAATCAAGTTTAAAGCCGACTTCTCTGTATAATTTTAAATTTAAAAGCTGGAAGCCTGAATTTTTTAAAAATAATGGTATGTACTATTAGACTAGAACAGTGAAAAAACTGGAAATTGGACAAAAACATAGAAGCCCTTCTATAGGACGAAAAAATTCATTCCAAAAACTTCAATATTACCCAATAATAATGTTATTCATAAACGTAAGAAAATCTGCATCTGGTATTAACCATTGTAGAATGGTGCAACATATAGATTTATTAGAACATTTTGTTAGACAAACCCATCACACCATAAAGACAATCAGAAATTATATGTTTCATATGCTCTATTGTTGTTGATTTATTACATATAAGAATGATATTCTTCTTACATCACATATAAGTAGTTAAATAAATTTTAAAAAATTTCATTATACCTCTAAACATTATATTATTTCAGTGAATTCACTGAAAAAAATTCTAAGTCAATATAAACACTGTAAAAAAAATTCAAAAATTCGACAAGTATAGCAGGTAATCCCTTAGTCTAGGATAAAAAAAACAGTTTTTATAGCTTTATTGCTCTTAGCTGTAATTGAAACTTCATGAATTTTTTTTTATAAATTGCTAATTTTGTGTTTCATTTTTGGACAAATTTTCATGATTTTTTAATGAGCCGTTTAGCGTCAAAAAAACATTTTCTAAAAACAGAAATCGTACTTTAACGCCTCTTTGGTGAATGCAATTTTGAAAAAAATTACCTCAATTCATTCTCCATATAATATTATATTTTTATGTATAACTTCATGTTGATCCGTCAATAGGTACGGCTTGTATCGCTCTCACAAGCTGTGAGATTAAATTATAAGTCAAAATTTTTACATTTTAAGAAAAAAAAATATTTTCCGTTGTTTTAAAATTCTTAATATATTTTTCGTTTATTCCATTTATAACCTCAAAGATAATGCCAAAATCTCAAAACTCTAGAGTTAGCAAAAAAAGTGACTTTCCCATCATGCATAATTCTTCCCAAACAATAGGGATCATCTACACTATAGGGCCCATTTTTGTGTAAAATATCAACTTGATCCATCAAAGATTCTAGACAGTAGCGTGGTAACAAGATATGCTAACACACTCACCCACCCACAAACACACAGACATCATCGAAAAATATCATAAAACGACTTCTGGGCCCTTTAAAATAAAGACGAAACGTTGACCAAAATTCCGAGAAGAAGAAAAATGTGTTTATTAGAAATTGTGGTCAAGAAAACAACACCTTATATATACATATATAAAGACTAAGAGTCTAGTCGAAGGTTTTGTCCGGTTAAGATTGTTGTTCCTTTAAATAATGGAAATTTCATTTTCTAAGTCAAAAAATTCTCACTTCTGCCTATGAAAAAGGTTTTAAAATAAAACCGAAACGACGGCAATGAGAGTTTGATTTTTGAACCTAGAAAATTTGACCCAATCCCGATTAGATAACACACCTATTCTATCAAACGGTCGATATATTATTAAATCTGTTATATGTTAGCTTCTCAGATTTTACTTTGTTTTTTCTCTGATGACAATAATTGAAAGACCTCAGAGCATTTATTTCTATTGTTTTCCTTTTTTCAATTTTGGTTTAAACTTCATACATATATATATATATATATATATATATATATATATGTTTAGTTTACATCGGCCAGTGGACGCATTTACGTCTCCGTTCCTTCATTCTTTCTCCTTTTATTTTATTTTCTTTCTTTCTACTCTCCTGAAGACGGCAAGACGCCGAAATAATCGAGATTCGTGAGTGTTCGTCCTTTTTCTTGTGTTCTCTAGCTGTAACTTTAATTATATATATACGAGTTCGAGATTAACAAAGAGCAACACACAAAGTAGGGAAACACACTTACAGACTCAAATTTTCGGGTAATCCGTCTTCAGGAGAAAAGAGAATGGGAGACCAAGCACGTTGTAGGCGCAACGGCAAGTAACCAACCCGGCAACCGCCAGTGCTGTCAACCGTACCCGGTCTTAAAGTATAAAATTAGGAGAAGATATAAACAGAAGCTCAGATAAGCAGTACTGGTTGGGTAAAACTATAAGTAGGTGAAAAATTATAAACAATATAAGATAAAAACAAACTATAAGAAACAAAAATAATGATAGAGAAAAGAAGAAAAAATAAATAAATAAAAATAAATACAATACAAAAAACTTGCATTGGTTGTTTTAGTAAATAAAAGATAGAGACTGAATAAAAGGGTAAGTATGGGAAACTAGTTAAGAATAAGAATTTAGAAAAATAAAATAGGATAAAACAAACTAGTAGTAAGTGAAGAAGACAAAATAGATAAACACAAAATATACGAAAGAGGAACAAAGAAATAAGTACTAGAGAATAAAGAATACTGGAGAAAAAAGTACAAAAAAAAAAAAAAAAAGTACAAAAAAATTATCTTTTAAGGTTAAGTCCAGGTGCACTGCGCGCCCCGAGCAACCAGATGTGAGCCTCCTCAGAGGCTCTAAGGGTCACGGTATTATCACCAGGGGGAATCTGACGCAGAATCTGCACACTGAAGCAGTCGTTAAAAGACAGACCGTGGGATTTGGCGTGTATGGCGACAGGTAAATTGGAGTTGTTGTTAACGGATGCTCTATGACCGTTCATACGGAGGCTGAGCTTGTTAGAGGACAGTCCTACGTAGAACGCATCACAACGAGTACAGTCCAATTTGTAAACACAATTTTTGGATGTACATGAGCAGTCCTTAGCAACAGGGAAGGACTGGTTATGGGAAGATGGAGTGAAGTGTGAAAGGGGGTTGAGAAGCGGACAGGTCAGGCACCCCCGCCTTTCGCAACTCTTAGCGCCCACAGATGGGTGGTTGACGCGCCTGGACGTCAAGTCTCTGTGGGAAAAGAGGTTGCCATGGTTGGGGGAACGTCTATATGAGAGGCGGGGTTGGCTGGGGAAAATAGTCGACGTGGAAGGAGAAGAGGATAGGATGGAGAACAGATCTTTGATAATGCGTTTGATCATATATATATATATATATATATATATATAATATATATATATGATCAAACCACAATAAGAAATGGAAAAACAAGACTAAGATCTTTCAACCGTAACAAGCGGTCTTCGTCAGAGTCAAAAACCCAACTGAGTTCGGTTTTTGACTCTGACGAAGACCGTTTGGTGCGTGTTCGTTTGCATTCGGCCTACCTCTCAGTTAGCTTCAGCTACTCAAAGGGACTACTTCTACCCGATGACGACGACTGTCGAAATATCGTTGTGAGTCTTTTGTGTGTATCTTTATTTGTTTTTTCTCTTTCATGTGTTAACTATATATATATATGATGATATATTTTTCGTATGGCCTCATGGCAAAGATTCTCTGGAAACTTTTATTGAAGCCTTCAAAACTTCCTGTTCATCACTCAATTTCACCCACTCCTTCTCCTATACCTCCTTAACCTTCCTTGATGTAGTAGTGTCCCTAAGCGGCAGGACCTTCACCACCTCCATACACACAAAACCTACCAATGCCCAACAATATCTACACTTCAATAGTTGTCACCCATCCCACACAAAAAAGTCCCTACCTCGTTCCCTCTCCATCCGCATACACCGTATTTGCAGTGACCTCTATCAACGACAGTGTCATATCGACAAACTTAGGGAGAAATTCGTCCAGCGGGGCTACTCTCCCAGGTTTGTTGATAAACGCTTAATACCTGCCACCAATCAATATCTTCCTAGGACTGCCGCTGAACCCAACAGTTCTCCCTTCCTCGTAACTACTTTCTTTCCTGGGGTCCATAGGATCGGGAATATCATCAAGGACATTTTTCCTCTCCTGTCCTCTTCCCCCTCCACCTCCTTCGTCTTCCGAAAACCCCCTCGCCTGTCCTTCAGAAAGCCTCCCAATTTAGGAAACCTGTTTTCCCACAGATCCCTTGAAACTCCTGGGATTGGGGTGGTGCGTGCTGGTATGGAGAAATGCGGCCGTCGCCTCTGCCTTACCTGTCCTTTAGTTAACCCTTCACCTTTCTTCTCCTCACCAACCAACTCTTTCCGCGTCCCACCTAACACCTCCTGCTCATCCAGGAATTGCGTCTACCGACTGAACTGTAGACAATGTGGAGCATTCTACATTGGTATGACTTCTACCAAGCTCAATGAGCGTTTGAACAACCATAGAGCTTCGGTCGGTCAGCGCAAACAGCTTCCTGTAGCTATCCATGCCAACAGCCATAACCTTTCTTTTAATGACTGCTTTTCTGTTCAAATCATTAAGCTAGTGACCACTGATGACCGTAGTTTGACATTAAGAGCGTCTGAGGAGGCCCACATATGGTTATTGGGGGCCCGATCAGATCCCGGTTTAAATCAGAAGCGTTAACTTTTATTTGTTTTTCCTTTTATTTTTAACTTATATATTCATATTCATATATATATTTTTTTTATTTTATTTTTTTTTCCTTTTTTTTCCTATTTTTATTATATATATTTTTTATTTTATTTATTTATTTTATTATTTCCTTTTTATAATTTTAAATTTATAATTTATAATTTTTAATTTTATAATTTTATCTATTGTTTTTGCTTTCTCCGTTCTCCGACGTTTAGTGCCTAGCTCCTTTTTTACGCTAGTGCTGCTCTCTTCGGTTGACTCTTTATTTCTTCATTCGCGCTCCGTTCTTCGACGTGGGGAGATCTCTCTCACTTCGTCCTCTCTACTAGTCTACTCTCCTGATGACGAACAACAGTTCGAAATATTGAATTCTGTAAGTTTTCTTTGTATTCTCTTTTCTGTGTCGTGCTTTGTGTAATTTATATATATATATATATATATATATATATATATATATATATATTATATGTGTGTGTGTGTGTGTGTGTGTGTGTGGTGTGTGTGTGTATGTGTGAATGTCACTATTGAAAATCTGACAAACCTGTAATGTTGCTCCATTTGACTCCATCAGACGAGTAAAAGAGAATCCAAGTAATTTCTTATTGTCTGCTTTGTCCCGAGCTAAAACAAAAAGAATAACTTTTAAAATATCAGCAGCAATGCATGTTGAACATCTATATTATTACAGATATAATCGTATATTAGAGATATATCGTAGCACTTGCTTCTCAATTGTATCTTAATCTCCTTACATAAATGTGAAAGAGAGAGGGGGGGAGGAGGGAGGGAGGGGGAGAGGGAGGGGATGAGAGGAAGAGAGGGAGGGAGAGAGATGGTGGGGGGAAGGAAGTGTGATTCTGACTACGTGCAATACAAAAGGTCTCAGTTCGTTAATCCCTTCTTTTCGTGGTGAGTTGAATTAATATTTATATCACGTGTTATTATGATAATTTTGCATATATATATATAAAATAAATTCAAAACTAAGGAAACACACAGAAAGACACAGACATAACTCACATCGATATTTCAACCATCGTCGTCATCAGGAGGTGTCAAGAGCGAAGAGTCCCGCAAGAAGGCAGGGCGTTGAATCTTCGCTCTTCACACCTCCTGATGACGACGATGGTCGAAATATCGATGTGAGTTATGTCTGTGTCTTTCTGTGTGTTTCCTTCGTTTTGAATTTATTATATATATATATATAGAGTAATATAAAAAGATTTCACATAAACACGTGAAATAACAATCAATGATCAAACCACAATAAGAAATGGGAAAACAAGACTAAGATCTTTCAACCGTAACAAGCGGTCTTCATCAGAGTCAAAAACCCAACTGAACTGTCTTAGGTTGAAAGATCTTAGTATTTTTTTCCCATTTCTTATTGTGGTTTGATCATTGATAAGTAATATATGAGTCGTTTATTTTGAAAGTGGCCTAATTCCATTTTCCAAAAAAATTTAGCTAGCTATTTAAATAATTACATTTTTACGTTATCTTTACCTTTTGCAGCAAATTGTACAAAATTTATTTAAAATTACTAAGTTTTTTTATAACAAAAATTAGTTGATAAATAAAATGACAATATTTTTAAATTTTATAAAACGCAAACCCTTAAATATCTCGATTTTAACATAAATGGAATTAGGCCACTTTCAAAATAAGCGGCTCATATATCATACATATGTATATGAATATTACTTGAGCAGTGCTTGAAGTCGAATCGCAAGTGAGCAGTGCTGTATAATTCAATAGGGACAGTGAGTCGAAGCATTTCTGCCCAGCAGGGAGAGTTGTGGTGGTATATGACACTGGACCTGTAAGAACTGTTTGCTTCCATCCCACTAGCGCCAAACAAACAGTCCTAGAACAGAGAGGATTAGTGTTTATAAAGTGAAGGAGAACGAGAAAGGGCGAACATTGAAAGGAAGTGAATGTGAAGGAAGCAATACATCGTGAGAGGGGGGGGGGGGGGTACAGAATGTAAGAGAAAGGAATAGCGAATGATATGAGAGAGTGAAAGTGAAATCAAAGAGGATGAGCTAGTGTAAGGCAGAGAGAGAGAAAAATAGAGAGAGAGAGAGAGAGAGAGAGAGAGAGAGAGAAGAGAGAGAGAGAGAGAACGAGAGAGAGAAAGGGAGAGGGGAGGGGAGAAATAGAGAGAGAGAGAGAGAGAGAAACAGATAGTGAGAGAGGGAGAGGGAGAGAGAGAAAAACAGAGAGAGAGAGAGAGAGAGAGAGAGAGAGAGAGAGCAAGCGAGTGAAAGGGATAGAATAATATAACGATACAAATTGAGAAACGAATTGAGAGTGAAAGAGAGAGGAGAGGAGGAGAGAGAGAGAGAGAGAGAGAAAGAATGAGAGAGGAGGTGGGAAAAAAGAAGAAGAAACAAAGAGAGATCTAACAACAGTATGAGAGAGTAAGAGCGAGAGAAGAAGAACTAACGAAAATGTAAATGAGAAATAGAAGAAAAGAGAGAGCAAGAGACAGAAAGAGAGATATATAAAAGGGATAACACGAGTGAGAAAGGGAGGCCGAGAGAGGATTAAAGACAAATGAAAATAAACTAAAGATAACAATAAGAAAGAGAGAGAGAGATTGATTCGGAGAGATAACCTAAGAGAATCAGAAAGAAACATAGAGTGCAGGAGAGAGAGTGGAAACAAGAGTGAGTGAGTGAGAGGGGATGGGAGCAGGGGATTTAACAAGAGTGTGAGAAAGAAGGAGAAACAAAGAGAGAGAGAGAGAGGGAGAGAGAGAATCGAACAACAATATGAGAGAGTAAGAGCGAGAGATAGGAGAAATAATGAAAGGTAGATGAGAAATAGCGGCAGAGAGAGATAGAGATAGATAGATAGATGAGAGAGAGAGAGAGAGAGAGAGAGAGAGAGAGAGAGAGATAAAAGGGGATAACACGAGTGAGAAAGAGATGCCAAGAGAGGATAAGACAAAAGAAAATAAACTAAAGAGAACAACAAAAAAGAGAGAGAGCTTGTAAGAGAGAGTAAGCAAGAAACAGTAAGAGCGAAAGATATAGGGGAGGAAAACTAACGAAAGGCTGTTGAGAAACAACGGCAGAGAGAGAAAGAGTGATAGAGAGAGGGAGACCAAGAGAGGGTAACAGAGATAAGAAATGAAACTACAAAAGTACAAGAAAGAAAGAAATTTAAGAATGATCGACAGAGAGAATCAGTTAACAACAATGAAAAGGAGAAAGAAGAAAACAAGGTGGGATATTTAAAGGGTAGCAAGAGCGAGTGAGTAAGAAAAGAAGGAAAAGAGGATTGAACGACAGAAGAAAGAGAAAGACAGAACGACCCAAGCAGAACTTGCTAAGATCTGAGAGTAAAGCAGAAAGAAGGAGTCCTTACTCAAGTAAGAGTATCTTACCTGAAGCGGCTGACCATCTGAATCCAATATATTCACGGTGACTTGAATATTCTTGCCAGTTGACTTGCCTCCTCTTTCAAACTCCCCTTTCTCCAAAGTCAAGTAGAGATCATTTCTGTGAAAAAACAGATAGCAACCATGTTACACCACACATAACATAGTATATAACCTTCAAATAGAGATCATTTCTATGTAAAAACGATAACAGCAATATTATACCACACATAACATATTATGAATTAAATACCACAATAAACAAATATATATTAATTAAATTGTTCTAAGGCCTTTCGTTACAAGATCATCAGAGAGCTAAATGAAACAAACAAAACATATAATAACAAGTTAACCTGGTTGATTAGTCTTCAGGATTGCTGGCATCCCTGTCTGAATTTAATGTTACTAAAATTGAAGGAGTCTTGATCTGCTTACTTATTCTTTTATTAATATTTCATCTAGTTTGTAAAGTCCCGGACTATTGTTCATTAAATTTACAAAGAAGTTCTTTATGAGTGCACTTTATATAATTTTCTCCTCCTTTCTAAAGGTACACAAACATTGAATATTGAATCAATCAGACAATATTCGATCAGACGGGAAGATGAAAACAGTGCTTTGTTCTTACATGTAAGGAACAAAATCATATATATAAATTGGGAGCATTTGTATTAGCTCCCTAGCACCGGAGCCTAATATAGATCTGTATGAGCCAAATACAGACTAAAGTTCTGTCAAACCCAAGTAAGTATCCTTACGCTCCAAACACTTTAATCTCTTGTTGCAGGAAATATGTCATGCAGCTTATACGTTGTTCTTTCACATAAAGGGTTATATCTCCCTTAATGCTGTAGTTTTCATTAACTTACCTAACATCTCCAGGCATGATGACATCAGAAAAGCCTAGTTTTCTCGTCAATGTAATAGCTTTTAGCAAAATTGAATTTTCTTCCCTGACTTGAGAGAGTTCTCCATGGAACAACCTTGTCGACATTACCACTCCTGAAAAAATCAAAAACAAAACACTCTTTAGAGTAAAATAAACAAACAATTCATACAATGATATATATATAATAAAAACAACAAAAACAAAAACAGTCCTCTACGGATTTTCCCCTGTAAGGAGGAGGAAGTCTGGAGACCATCCTCCGGAAGCGCAGAGGGTCCAAAAGCGCTAACTAGTGGGAACCTCCCACAAGTGCACCTGAGAACCCGAAGAAGGAGAAAGGAAGTACTTTCTCCCGAAACATAGGGAGCCTGAATGGACATTATCAAAGATGGTTTACGCAGATTCTGCAAAGAGGAAGAAACACCGTTGCACCTGCTGATAACTTGTAAGGCAACTTTGCTGCAGAGAGGCAGGTGCTTCGGGACACTCAACAAACCATAGAAAAACTTTTATCGCTGGAACCAGCAAAAGTGCTGAGCTTCTTGGAGGCCTTGAAACTAACTGCTGAAGTACTTTAGTACAGAAGAGGGGAAGTACAATAGTTGTTTTTTAAGACGCAGTGCTATAGTCACCCTCAAATAATAAAAATAAAAATAATAAAAAATAGTCAGTTTTTGGATCTAATTCCCGAATTTCCTGCTATTACAAAAGTAGCACTTCACACATTGCTGCCATTTCCCATTACCTACTTATGTGAAACTGGATTTTCCCTTTAAACTGCCATAGAAACCAAATACCAAAGTAGACTTAATGCTGGGGCTAACTTGAGAATCAAACTCTCAACTATAAAGCCAAAAATGATTACAAAACAAACTCTGTGCTAAAATTGCTAGTAATTCTGTTTTATGTGTTATGCACTTAATGGAAAATATGAAAGTTAAAATCTTTAGTTTTGAATTTTATTCAAAAAATACACATTGCAGTAACATTACTTTTTTAATTGTTTTTAAACATACATATTTAAATAAATATTTATATTATGATTGTATGAAATCATTAGAATCTGCGGTTCCCGGGAAAGTTACTGGAACCAAAAAGGGTTCCGCGTCGAAAACAGTTTGAAAAACTCTGGACTACACTAATAAGATAACATTACAAGTAACCTCAACACTGTTCACTCAAAGGAACTAAGTAAATCAAATTGTACTAAAACTCAGCATACTACAAATAAACTACAACACCTTTTTACACAAACAAAAACTAAGGAAAATCAAAACTCTACTAAACTCAGCATAACAATCCAGAATAAATATTACTTAAATCAGTAATATCACTTCTATGATTAATCGATGAACTCAGCAGAAGTGCTGAGCTTCTTGGAGGCGTTGAAGCTAACTGGGGTACTATAGTACAGAAGGGGGAAAAGTACTATAGTTCTTAGGACGCAGTACTATAATTACCCTCAATAAATAAATAAATGATTAATCGAACTTAGATTGTTTTTAATATATAACATTAATTCTGAGGTAAAATGGATACAAACGTCTCCACACAATCAAGTTTTATTCAACAACAACAACGCGTTTCGAAAACTTTGTGTTCGTCATCAGGAAGCACCAAACCATATTATAACTTATAACATGTTTTTTTTTTTTGTTCGCACAGGTTTTTATTTATCGTAAACTGAATATTCTATGTCAGAATTAGTTGCAAAATGTTTTCAACCCCATTGAGAAGTTATTCGTATTAATTAACTTTACTACTCTGAGAGGAAACCTATTTACTAGGTTCGAAACACGTTGTTGTTGTTGTTGTTGAATAAAACTTCATTTGTGTGGAGACTTTTGTTTGTTTATCCATTTTACCTCAGAATGAGTAAATACAACACAATTACGGATTGTACAACTAATGATATAACATTAAAACCTAGAAAATTGACCGAATCCTGATTAAATAATACACCTATATATTCTAATGTAGTGCAATCAGTTATTATGTGGTATTTACTCATTGTAGGGTAAAAATCTAATGAAATGGTCTCCACATATAAAAATTTTAATGATATAAACAACCGTCAGTCTTATTCAGAGGCACTCATCCTTAGGTTCGTACTTTCTGCTTATTTTATTTTATATTAATTTTTGTTCTTATTTACTTTGTACTATAGATAACTCTCTGGTGTCATTGTATTTTTTAGTTAATGCCTGAGGAAGAACACTACGTGTTCGAAACGCGTTGTTTATATCATTAAAATTTTTATACGTGGAGACCATTTCATTAGATTTTTACCCTACAATGACCTATATATTCTATTAAACGGTTGATACATTATTTGAATTTTGACATACTATATAGTTAACCAATGATCAAACAACAATAAGAAATTGGGAAAACAAGACTAAGATCTTTCAACCGTAACAAGCGGTCTTCGTCAGAGTCAAAAACCCAACTGACGCAAAGTCAAAAACCCAATCAGTTGGGTTTTTGACTCTGACGAAGACCGCTTGTTACGGTTGAAAGATCTTAGTCTTGTTTTCCCATTTCTTATTGTGGTTTGATCATTGATTGTTATTTCACGTGTTTATGTGAAATCTTTTTATATAGTTAACATACAACAGTACACTTACCATAGTTGGGCTGACCCGACAGGGGACTGTACTTGTTAGACTGACGTCTAATTATATAATCTGGAAGTTGATGATATTCTTTATCCTCGGTTTGGTAAGCTTTAAAACTGAACTCTTTTTCCTCGGAACTGTGATTGGATACATTGAGAATCTAAAACAAACAAAACATACTACTTATAACAAACAAACAATCTGGAGTGGCCTACACTCAACTTTACTATAAGTAAATATAATCTTTTAATGTGACTACCGTGATGAATTTTGTAATATATTCTTAAAAAATATTATCAAACTTTTAGATCAGGAGTTCTCAATGTGGTAAAATAGTTTTCAGGGGTCCACAAGCAAAAAAAAGGGTCAGAACCCCCTGTTTTAGACAATCAATTAAACAAGTTCATTTCTTTCATTGTAACTATAAACATTTAGTTTAAGAACAAATTAATAAATAATTAAGATCAAACAGAGGGTCTGAGATCCATACAACAGCCCTCCTGTGCAATGGTACCTACCACACCTGACCTATCTAACCTCATTTTTCCTAAGATATTAATTTCTTTATTAAACTTCAAATCAATTATCACTCACATAACTAATTATCAATTTAGAATTATAAATTATAACTAATTCCAAAATACTTATACACATTTCATTGGAATAAATTTGTTATAATGATTACTATGTTAAGATTCTATTTTTACTATCATAGAGTTAATTAAATAAACAACAAATTCACCTAATAATTTTATGACCAGCGTATTAAACAAAACTTCATTGAGCACATACCTTAAACGATCATTAATAATTAAACATTTAGGTTTCATCTGAACAGTTATTTAAAAAGGACGCCATCCATGTTTAAAGCTTAATTTCATTGAAAATATAACTTTGCACAATTAATAATAACAAGTTAGACAAATACGTCTAATTTGAATAAATTAGAATGACCAATAAGTTTTAAAAGTCATTTTCATTGAAGTAATAACGTTAAATAATTAGTTATTTTGGTGATTTATTATAAATGGTCGCCATATTTAAAACTCAAAATATTGAGGAAATATATTAAAGAATTCATAATTACGATTCAGTGGTATTCATTGAATAAATTGATTACAATTATACATAACTAATTATCAGAAATAGAGTTCTTAGTGTGTTTAAGAACACCATTGATTTGGGTAATATTAGAGCTTGGATAAGTTTTTCATTTTTATCATAAAAGGTCTAGTTATTTTTATACCACATCGACCTGTAATTGAACGAACATAATATATCATATTAGGTATCGATTCACACCAATAATTTTTACTTTTACAATACAAAATGAGTAATATTGCACTCAAAATTTGGTTCATATGCAGAATAAGGAATCCCTGTCATGGCGTCCGGGTATCGTTACCTACTATTAGTATCATAAACTGTCTGTATAAGATAGTGTTATACATAATATATATTCAATGATCAAACCACAATAAGAAATGGGAAAACAAGACTAAGATCTTTCAACCGTAACAAGCGGTCTTCGTCAGAGTCAAAAACCCAACTGAACACTGATAAAAAGATTTCACATAAACACGTGAAATCTTTTTATATAATATATATTATATAATAATAATGAGTACGGGGCACGGATCTGACTCTGTGAAAGACCGCTTACTAAGGTTGAAAGATTTTAGTCTTCTTTCTCATTTTTTATTAAAGTTTGAACAATGATTGTTATTTTACGTGTTTATTGTGAAATCTAGATCTAGAAGCGAAGGTATGAACTTTTACGCTATATTTTAGTTAGCTACACAGATATATAAATATACAGCTACAAATATGCAAGTATTTTTATGGTAATAATAGATATTTTTAATTAGTTTTGTTTGCGTTTATCATAACTTGCTCGCTTTAAAAAAGCGAGTCCTACCTACCCCCATACTAAATAACAAGTACGCCTAGAATAAAATCAAATTTGAGCTCATATCTAAAGCTGCAAAACGTAAAAGAAACTCCAGATCTAATTACAGTTATGAATTATTACTACTAATATGAATTATTACTGTACTAATAATATTTTCTACTATTCTGTAATTTTTAATATTGTTTTGGAATACCACGTAACAACTCTGAATTTCTGCTAGTTTTAGAATAAATTAGATTCTACATTTCCTATATTTTTTGTTTGAACCTATATTATTATAATGATCAAACCACAATATGAAAATTGGAAAACAAGACTAAGATCTTAGTCTTGTTTTCCCATTTGCATATTGTGGTTTGATCATCGATTGTTATTTCACATGTTTATGTGAAATCTTTTTATATTACTATAACTGAACATTTAATATGGCAAGATGGCGGAGGGCCCTCCTTGTACTGCATATTAACCGAGAATTTTAGGCAAGGAAAAAATATTGTAAATAAAATGTCATTTACCTCAGTTTCCTATTTGAATAATCTTTTAGCTTTATCATCAAATACTTGAAATTGTAAATCAACATCATGCACTGAACTGTTTCTGCATTCAATGAATCCGCGTAATTTATTACAATCAAGAGTAAAACACCTTCCAAGCTGAGTTCTTTCCAATTTTATCCTGTCTTAATCTTTATCACTTATTATTAATTAACACAAAATTTATCACCACAAAATGTTAAAATTGGGATAATGAGTATTATTATAAATAAATAATTATAAAAGTTTTAACGAAATTAAGAAGGAGACTAAGTTCTACATAAGTTGTAACAGTGAATACTGAAACCTTCCAACCGGCTTTCAACATCGATACTACATATTCGATATTTTACTGTATAACAAGATATCTCATAAACATAAAAATCAATTATCAAACTACAATATGAAATGGGAAAAAAGACTAAGATTTTTCAACCGTAACAAGCAGTCTTCGTCAAAACCCAAATGATCTTACCTCTATATGTGTATATTCGATTGAGGTCTGATAATACCTATCAAACAACTAGCTCTTATACATATGGCTTAGTCCTCCATTTATTAATATTACTTTTATCTTACTAATTATACGATTTTATTGCTTTATAATTTAATTTTAGTTTTATTATTAAGTATCAGAAAAAATAACTTGAGAAAATTTTTGACTCTAATGACCAAGTAATGTTCATATAATTTAAATGAATTACTTAAAATATTAATAATTTTAGAATCTTATTTCTTGAAGGAATTCTTTTAATTGACAAGACCCTCGAATTTCTGTACTAATAGAGTCCGAACAGGTCCGGAAACAGAAATGTCCGAAAATTGATAACATGGTATGATAAGGGAGAATGGATAGACTTATTCTCTGCCTCATCTTGCTTTAAATCAAAATCACAATCACAATCATCTAAACAGGTGGATACAGTTAGTTTATGTATAGTATACATTAAAATACATAATAATATGTTACAAGCATAATAAAGTTTGCTTTCGTTTACTTAAGATAACGACATTGGAGTAGCCTAGGCTACTCAGTCGCACTCTACACTCATCATTGTGAATTACCAATACCCAAATGATAATTTATGCTATTTGGAAGAAAAAAAGGTTTTTTGAAATACAGAAATTCGAGGGTCGAATGTAATTTTGTTACTCTGTAGATATATGTAATGTTCGTTTCATTTGACTAAATTAATTCAAATATATCAAAAACCAGATAATACATTTGCTTTAATTAAATTAGTTAATATGATCACTTTTTTTTAAACCTGTTTCATAGAGAAAATAACTTAGAATAATTAGCAATTATAGATTAGTCATGCACATCTATAATTACGTTAATCAGTTAAAATGCTGTATGTTTAAAACATATTTCAATTGAACAAATAATTATTCATTAACAGTTATTAATGATATTTCATGAGAATTAATTTGTTAATTGAAATTATGAATATCTTTTAAAAGTGATACATACAAATAACTACGAATTATAAATTATAACTAATTCTAAAATACTTATACACGTTTCATTTGAATAAATTTGTTAATATGATTTCTATGATTAACATTCAATTTTAACTATGCATAGTTGTTAGTAATTAACAATAATCACACATTCTATCTTAATAAATTATTAATGTGACCAGTGTGAATAAAACAAGATTTCATTAAGCACATACTTTGCAATGATTAGTAATAATTAAAGATGTAGGTTTCATTCTAATAAGTTATTTAAAAAGGACGCCATGTTTAAAACTCAATTTCATTGAAAATATAACTTTGAATAATTAATAATAACTAATTAGACAGGTACGTCTAATATGAATAAATTAGAATGATCAGTATATTCAAAACACATTAACATTTAAGTAATAACATTAAATAAGTAGTTCTTTTGGTAATTTATTATAAATGGCCGCCATGTTTAAAACTGTCCATATTGAAGAAATATATTAAATAATTTGTAATTACGATTCAGTGGTGTTCATTTAATTTGAATAAATTGGTTAAAATTATCATATTGTAGAAATACTTCGAGTTTTCAAATAATTCTGAATAATAAGTGTGCATATAACTTAGCCATACACGTTATATTTAAATATATAAATTGTGATCCTCTTTTTACAAATAACTATACATATATAGTGATTATATATTAATCACACGCATTCTACCTTAATAAATAATAATGTAACAAATGTGTATAGAACAGGATATAATTCAGTACATACCTTTGAATGATGAGTACTAATAAGATATGTAGGTTCAATCAAAATAAATTATATAGTTAGAATGATCAGCACATTTCAAACTCAATTTCATTGAAAATATAACTTTCAATAATACGTATTAGATGAACGTTTAATATGAATAAATTAAAATGATCAGCATGTTTAAAACAAAATTTCATTGAAAATTAACTTTAAATAATCAGTACTAACTAATTAGACAGGTTACGTCTAATATTAATAAATTAGTTAGAATGATCAACATGTTTAAAACTAAATTTCATTGAAAATATAACATTAAATCAATAAGTAATAGATGAACGTTTAATCTGAATAAATTAGGTAAAACAGACGCCATGTTTAAAACACAATTCCATTAAAAATATAAGTTTCAATACGACCGACTTCATACTTGGAGCACCTTCAATTTGGACTGATCACACAGTCTAAGGGTCCAAGGTACATATACTTAACGAACAGGTTGTGCCAGCACATAGCTTAATTCCCTATTATTAATATCACTTTTATTTTATATTTTATCAAATAAAATGTGTATAAATAATATATAAAAACTGGCTATTGATGGTTAGTTACAAAATTGAATCACAAATAAACTATAACTAATTATTAATTTATTTTTCAATTTAAACGTACATAGCTTTATCACAACTACCAGCCATTTGCTCAATCAAATGATTTATTAAATATGATTATTTTAAATAATATATTCAATGAATTATTATCTTAACAGGCTATTATTGTACCTAATTTATTCCTATGGAACAAAAATAATTTATTTAGAATAACAAAATTATTCTAAGTTATTTCTTCCTTGAATGAGTTTCTAACATTATCATCATTGTAACTAATTGATTCCAATTAAATGACATATCTTATTCAGAAAAACAATTAGCTAAAGTATTTCTTCAGTGAATAGATGTTTTAATCATTGTTATTATAATAACTAATTCATTCCATATAAATGAATATTAGTTATGATGATAAGAGAATTATTTAAAGTATTTTCTACAAAAAAATATAGCACTGTCATTATTTTTATAACTAATTTAGTTGAAATAAACAAACATGACTAATTAATAATAACAAAACTATTTCAAGTAATTCCATGAATTAGTTTCCAACATTCATTAATAGTACTGTCTTTTTCCGAAAATAAGACATCCACCGAAAATAAGTCCTAGCATGATTTTCGTGAAGTTTTGGACTATTTAACGAAAAATATAATTCGTTAAAAAATTGCTGTTGAATATAGTAGGTATCTCTAGCTATGTCGTAATATTTCAGAGAATTCTTTGGAAAAAAAATATTCCAAGAAATTCCTTGTTTACCTCTAAAGTTCGTTTCAAAGAGGCTACCCTAGACAAGGAGTATTAATTTAACTACAGCTATATTGCAAGACATGAGAAATTCAGACAATGATTCTACAGAAAATAGATTTGGAGGAAAATCAGAAAGGAATTCAAAATTTCGATAATTTATGACGATATTCCACAAGATGACATGACTCTAATCGAATAAATTTAAATTTCTGCATAAAAATAAATATTAAACAATAATATGTAAATCTACTTAATATACTTGAAGCGATCCCCCGAAAATAAGCCCTAGCACGGATTTTGACCTAAAAATAAAGTAAGACAGTGTCTTATTTTCGGAAAAGGACGGTAGTTATTTATTACACTTAAACGAACATAAGTTATTCAAAATAACACAATATTTAAAGTTATTTATTTAAATAATTAATTTAAAAAATGAACATAGTCATTAATTCAAGTAATTTAGTCATTTTAAATGAATAATATTTTTTTATAAAAAAAAGTATTTTTGTAAATTACGTCAAAATAAATAAAGTGTGATAAAAAAAAGACCGTCAGTTTTAACTGATCCATTAAAAGAAAATTAAATATTACTTATTAAGAAGAATTTATTAACTTAAAGTAATTTCTTCAATTAATTAGTCTCAAACATTATCATATCCAGTAACTACTTTACCCAAATAATCGAAAATGACTTATTTAAAATAACAAAATTATTTAAAGTTATTTCTTAAAAAATTTTTTTCTTTCTAAACATTCTATTATTTTAACTAATTTTTTTTCAAATTAAAAAAACATTACCTATATTCAGAGTAACAAAATATCTAAAAAGTATTTCTTCAAAAAATGTGATCTAATTCATAGAAGAAATTAATTAAAAAAATGAACATAGTAGGTTCGGTTAGGTTGCAGTGGCAGTCCCACAAGGGAAGACACGTAGGCCGAGCATTGGCCCTTTGTGATACCACACAATGAAGATTGATTCTATAGTGGGAGTCCTAAATTTTGCCTAACTCAAATGTATTTAGAGTAGGGGATCTTTAACGAGTACCTGACATCGTACAGGCTCGGGACCGACGGTTTAACGTCCTTCTCCGAGGGACGACGTGCTCAGATTTATTCACCTCCCGCGTGAATAAATCGAGGGCCAGGTGAGGATCGAACCCCGGTCCTATCAGTTCAGAGGCAAGCACGTAACCACTGAGCTAGCCTGGCCCCCCAATAAACATAGTAATTAATTCAAGTAATTTAGTCATTTGAAACGAATAATATTTTTTTATAAAAAAAATATTTAATGTAAATTACTTCAAAAAATGAATTAATATATTGTATTTTTTTTAACTAATTTAGACAAATTAAAAAAAACATCAAATATTCAAATTTACACATTATTCAAAGTAATTGTCACTACTGTAAGTAATTTACACCAATTAAAACTTACATATTAAGGTTTCCGAATATTTTTCATAATTATATAATATTAATTGTTATATAAATTAATTGTTTTATCGAATATTAATTGTTTCATCATTATAAAGGACTTTAAAACATTCCTGTCATGCTAAATAATTGGTTCTAATTAAAGTAACACTAGTCATTCAAATTAACAAGCGACTTTAATTATTTCTTGACAAAATAACTTTTTGAATGAAATAAATGCGAATTAGGGTAGTAATCGTTAACCTGTTAACTATATGCAGGGACAAAACGAAAGAGGAGAAGGTGATCAGGGGCTGAGCCTGACCACCTTCGTTTCCCATCCTTCCAACTTCCCAAATCCACGAATGGAGACAAGAAGGTGAATCCTATTCAGGAGGACTAAGGCACCGGCATGAAATAATGTGCAAACGGTTTCCGTGTCGGGTATTGCCAGGAAATAGGATGTGGCTTTTTAGTGGGTCGGGACCCCCAACCCCACATACCCTAAGCAAGACGTCTTGCTAAGGGATCTGATGAACAGATTTTTCCACATCCTACGACGAAAAAAAAAACTTCCCAAATCCCCTCCTTTTATCCCAACCCCAATCTAAGGTGTTTGCGATCCGTGCTGAAGGATGGATGATACAGAGGTTACTGTATTATGAACGGAGCCTCAAGAGCACCAGGTGACCCCCTTGAGTAAATAGTCTTACACCGGTATGCGGTGCTCTACCGGAGCGGACAAAATACCACCGATAAAGCTTCAGGGATTTTCCCCTGTAGCAAGGAGGAAGTCCGGAGACCATCCTTCTGAAGCGCAGGGGGTCCAAAAGTGCTAACTAGTGGGAGCCAACCTCCAACGAGATATTAACTGTTATTAACTATCATCAACCTGTGAGTTAAGATGATATGTTAGAACAATGAAATTGTTAAATGTAAAAAATTAACTGTTATCAAACATATATTTTCTGATGCATTCCTTGGTGTGATGGATAGTTGTAGAACAAGTGTTTGACTAATCAAACAAAACATAAGTTCCATCATCCTTCTACGACTATGCAATGGAACTAAGCTATACCATTAATAAAATTAATGAATAACATAATTGAGGCAACCATTTTAAATAGAAAACACCGTGAGGGGGACCATGTACTACTACCACGCATTCCTATGATACCAACTGATACTCCATTTGAATTCAAACGTCTACAGTTTCCTGTACGACAAGCCTTTGCAATGACCATTAACAAAGCACAGGGTCAATCATTGCAAGTATGTGGATTAAATTTGATAAATCCACGCTTCTCACATGGACAGCTAGCTATACATTGCATGTTCACGAGTTGGAAAACTATCAAATTTATTTGCTCTTGCACAAGATAGGAAAACAAAAAAAATGTTCTGAGGTAAAATGGATAAACAAAGAAAAGTCTCCACACAAATGAAGTTTTATTCAACGGGTTTCGAACACTTTGTGTTCATCATCAGGAAGACACTATAATACAAATTATATCTAATCAATTACAAAATTAGAGTGAAATAATAAAATTCAATTAAGAGAATTCAAGACATACACAAGGATGTGGTACTGATGGGTTGGTCCAGTGAAAACAACTAGTAGGAAACAGATCCGCTGCTGCGAAACACTCTTTCGTAGCGGATCTGTTTCCTAATTGTTGTGTTCACTGGACCAACCCGTCTGTACCACATCCTTGTGTATGTCTTGAATTCTCTTAATTAAATTTTATTATTTCACTCTAATTTTGTAATTGATTAGATATAATTTGTATTATAGTGTCTTCCTGATGATGAACACAAAGTGTTCGAAACCCGTTGAATAAAACTTCATTTGTGTGGAGACTTTTGTTGGTTTATCCACTTTTACCTCAGAATGAGTAAATACCACACAATTAAGGATTGCACAAATAATGATTTAAAAAAATATTGTATATTTACAAGCATACAATAAAAAAATGTATGACTGAAGAAATAAACAGGTAAGATAAAGTTCACTAACAATTGGCGGTAAGAAGTTCGCAGGTCAGCTAGTTCCTAATAAATAAATTAATATTACTTCTTCAGATTATTATATTATTATTACATAACGAATTATTTAAAATAACTTCCTTAACCCATTATATCCCACTGTCCTCATTTGAGGACAGTCCATAAAACCACAAATACTTTTTAAACGCCTGTATTTTGGATAGTATATGCATCATTTACTGGCATTCTAGTTTGTTAGGTTACCATTGATACGAGAAATAAATAATGAAAACAATCTTCAAGTGGTTGTTATTTTAGTAAAAAAATTGGTAAAATGTTCAAGAGAAATCAACATTTTATTTTCATCTCTGGTTTACTCCATATTGAATTGTAAAACATAGGACTGAAAAATAGTAATTTTTATAACAAAACAAATAATGTGAATTCTATTATATAACCATTTGTTTACTCTTCAAAAATATATATGGCCTAAAATAATGATTTCTAAACGAGGATGTGGATCCATGCTGCCACTTGCAGTGTGTTCAGACCTGTGCACTTAGAACTCTCAAACATTCCAAGCTCTAGTAGTTTAACAGTTGTGATTATTGATTTGACGAGTGAAATTATCGTAAATTAAATCTCATAAATAAAAAAAAATAAAAAAATGAAATAAAATATACCTTATAAAATTATAATTTTATATAAAAAAATATACATGATAATAAAGGTAAAAATATAACTTCAACATGTTTTTAGTTCCTATTTAAAGAACCTGTGGAAATTTTTTTATGAAATTTGCAATATCAAAAACTTGGGATATAATGGGTTAAAGTCTTATTTTCTAAATTTTTATAATTACCGTATTTTTCGGACCATTAAGTTGCTCCGGTGTGCAAGTGACACCAACCATAATGTGTATAATAAAGAAGATCAAAACATATGTAAGTCGCATTTATCGGGGAAATGTATTTGATAAAATCCAACACCAGAAAAGACATGTCATTTAAAATATAAATAGCAAAAAAATTAAAATAATAATAGAATAGAGGCAACAGTAGGCTGAAAGGTATGCTTACGGTTTTTTTTTATTGTTTAAACCAGTGTTTCCCAAAGTGGGCGGTGCTTTGATATCGGTGGGCAGTAATGCAAAAAGGAGCAGGGATTCTATTTCCATAAATTGAAAATGTTCATGCAATATAATTTCTAAATTTAAGTGAAAACACGACATGTAAACTTCTAGGAAACGATTTCTTAAATTATTTATTTTGATAATTCATTTTTATCTTAAAAGTATATTCTTACCTAAGTTTCTTTTATTGTGTATTAATTGTTTTGCATAAATATGCTATGAAACAATACATCTATTGGATTCTAAATAAATATTCGGTTGGTAATTATTTTAATTTAATTATTAAAATGTTACTCATTTGTTATTTAGTCTAGGAATCTGATTATTATTCAAGGGTGTTGAGTTATAGGTTTATGGACCCAAGGGGGTGGTAACTCGAAAAAGTTTGAGAAACACTGGTTTAAACCGATCCCTTAGCGAGTGATAACGTCAGCCGTTTACCGACTTTTTGTTTAATCGGTGATTCTACAGATTCTACATTGGGAGTCCTATATTTTGCCTAACTCAAGTGTATTTCGAGTAAGGGATCTTTAGCGAATATCTGGTATCGTATAGGCTTGGTTTAACGTCTTTTCTGAGGGATGACGTACTCACATTTATTTCACCTCCCGCATGAATAAATCGAGGGCCAGGTGGGGATCGAACCACTGACCTACCATCCCAGAGGCGAGTACGTTAACCACTGAGCTCATATACATATCTTAAGTGTTGCTGGTCTGATATATATATATATATATTATATATATATATATATATATATATATATATATATATATATATGATATGGGAGTATTAAGAAGGAACAAACCTCGCCAATATTGTAGACACCGACAGCATAAGGTCTTTTGAAAACAGTATGACTCTGTAAGGTGGAATATGCTGAAGGTGTTGTTGAAGCACCTGATGAAGTATTAGTTGACGCTGGCAAAAGCTTGTTTTTAGTCGATTCTGAAGACAGCAATCGACCTAGCCGATAGATATGACAGACGAGGTAGAGGTCCTTTGTGATATCATTTTGGCCTAAATCCTGAAAAAAAGATTGTCTCAATACTAGGTACAGTTATGTAGTATTAATTACATAAAAAGATTTCACATAAACACATGGAATAATAATCAATGATCAAACCACAATATGAAAATGGGAAAACAAGACTAAGATCTTTCAACCGTAATAAGTGGTCTTCATTAGAGTCAAAAACCCAACTGAAATACTAGATGCAGAAAATATCTGGTGAAGGGTTGAGAAGAGTGGGAGGGAAGAGTGGTATTTTAAAAGGGTGAAAGCAGGAAAGGACTAATGTCCAGAAAGGGATGTTTGGGGAAACAAAGGAGTACAGTAAGAAAGAGTAAAAAACTACCCGCTAGCTGTCAACCCTCTTTGAAGAGGCTATTGCCCTCATGACGAAAGTATCAAGTTTGAAGAGACCGTTACTAATGTTTATAATATTTGATCTATTAAATTTAATTAGATTATTATTATTTAAATTCAATAATATTTCTTAACAACATCGATTTTTCGTACGTAATAAGTGCAAAAATTAACATAAAATGTATATTGGTCAAACTGGTAAATCATTAAAGACACGTGTAAAACAACAACAATACAACGTAATTAGACAGGAAAAAAGTAGTGCCTTATTCTTGCATATAAAAAATGAAAATCATCATATTGATTAGACAGGAGCTAAATTTATTACCTATGAAAAATCAATGTTGTTAAGAAATATTATAGAATCGTCTCTAATTAATAATATTAAAATTATAGTAATTTACCTAGTACCCTCTTCTGAAGGGCTTGACGGTTTCGGGCGTCATTTTAACAAGAACTGATCAACCTCTTGTGTTCTCAGAACGTTTCTTTGAAGATTGGGTGACGCCCGAAACCTTCTAAGAACTTCAGCAAGCAGGTTTCGAGGTAAGACGGATTACTATAATTTTAATATTAAAATACTAACTCTGTGGTAATGAAAAAATGCATGAATGTATCTAATTAAATTTAATAGATCAAATATATAAACATTAGTAACCAAATTGATACTTTTCGTTACGAGGGCAATAGCCTCTTCAAAGAGGGTTGACAGCTAGCGGATAGGTTTTTACTTTTTCTTACTGTATCCTTTGTTTCCCCAAAATCCCTTTCTGGACATTAGTCCTTTCCTGCGCCTTTCACCCTTTTAAAAATACCACTCTTCCTCCCAACTTTCTCAAACCCCTCACCAGATGTTCTCTGCATCTAGTGTTTCAGTTGGATTATTGACTCTGAAGAAAACCGTTTGTTACGGTTTAAAGATCTTAGCCTTGTTTTCCCAATGGGGGAATACAATAGTTCTTAGGACGCAGTGCTATAATCAATAAAATTAAATAAATAAATAAAATAAACGCTACATAATATATAAAAAAATCTGTATATAAAGTTCTGTCTGTCCCCTATAGAAATAAAAACTGGAAACATTTAGACACAAAGAAATTTTTAGAAACATTTATAAAAAATAAAACCTAAGATTAGGAGCTTTCAAAATATATCATTATTGTTTTAGTATCCTTAAGTGTTTTTGAGATATTTAAAGTCAAAATATGGACAAAATTTTCAAAAACATTGTATATTTTTTTGTTTCTTATTAATTATATTCATTTTACAGAAGAAATAATAAAAAAAATTGGATTTTTTTTTCAAATAAATTAAAAAATTATTCCGATGAAGACAATTTTAAGTGTTTCGTAATCAGTCACTAGATAGCGCAGCAGTCCCATGTACTTTGTAACTTGTAGAAATGGCAGCAAACTATTAAAAATACAATTTAATTTTAATTATTATGTACTATACAATAGTAATGTAGTATAGTAATGCACTTTAGTTTTAAATCTACTAAGAATTACTAGTGTATATTCAAAATACCTTACAGCCTCCTCTGGCAGTTGATTAATCCGGTTTAACCCGTTAAAATTCCAATAAGATATCAAAATATTTATTTTCAAGGAATTACAATCAAGGATCTAATTAATTTTAAATTGCTATTATTAGTCCGAGACTTTCATTTTATAACAACACTCATATACATATATACAAATTAGTCAACAAAGAAAACCAAAGATTTTTCAAAAACAAAACAAGAAATTCAAAATCAAAAAAAAATTAATTACACAAATTAACTGGCAACTCAAAAAATAAATCAACTTTAAAAAATGTGGTTTTGAAAAATTTTTAAAAAAATGAATTTATTTTTTAATTTGTAAATATTACAGTTGAAAAAATACATTTAAACATATTATTACACACATAAAACCATAAAAAAAAAATTATGAACTTAACAACTACTTTTCGTAAAAAAAAATAGATTTTTTTTAGCTTTTTTATGATTTTCATTTTTTTTCAATTTTACATCCTCAAAATGCCGCCCGCCCCCCTCCCCTTGCCTTGCTATTTACTGAGTACAAATTTAAAATTACTTTTAGGTTAGTGGCATAGCAACTATTTGCCACTTGGGGCAATCGTAATATAACCCCCCCCCCCCCCCCTGATAATAACTAACAAAATTCTAGAAAGTCCTCAAAATATTTATTTTCATAGAATTACAATCAAAGACCTAAGTTTCTACAGCTGTTAATAGTCCCAGACTTTCATCTTATTACAGTACTCGTATACATATACAGTCGTCATCAAAGAAAATCAAAAATTGTTCAAAAACCAAACATATAATTCAAATCAGAAAAAAAAAATTGTTACATAAATTAACTGTCAACACAAACAAATATAATAAACTTTCAACCCCTAGAAAAATTTAGTTTTGATAAAATTTATTTTTAATTTGAAAATATTACAGTTGAAAAAAATTTTACATAAAACATAAAAAAAAAATTAGGACTTTAAAAGCTGATTTTTGTATAAAATTTCAGATTTGTTGTTAGCTTTTTATTATTTTAATTATTTTATTTACTATTTTACACCCACAAAATACCGCCCCCACTTATACGGCACGGGACTCCCCTCTCCGCTACATCATAAAAACAATTACGACCTTAAAAACTAATTTTGGTATAACATTTTACATTTTTGTTAGTTTTTTTTATTTTTTTTATTATTTTTTTTTTTCTATTTTTATACCCTTAATAAAATACCCCCCTCGCCCTGCTAAAGCTCAGGATCACCCCCTCTACCACCTCCTTGCTTAGGCACTGCTTTCTGGTTACTTTAAACTACTTGCTTTTAAGTATTCTTGTACTTATTGCAGTTATTTAATATTCTGAGGTAAAATGGATAAACCAACAAAAGTCTCCACACAAATGAAGTTTTATTCAACGCGTTTCGAAACACTTTGTGTTCATCATCAGGAAGACACTATAAAAAATTATATCTAAATTAGTTACAAAAAATATATAATTTGTATTATAGTGTCTTCCTGATGATGAACACAAAGTGTTCGAAAACGCGTTGAATAAAAACTTCATTTGTGTGGAGACTTTTGTTTTTTTATCCATTTTACCTCAGAATGAGAAATAACCACACAATTACGGATTGCACAACAACTTATTTAATTACTTAAATACAGTACATAGTCCTCAGTATAAGCAACATCGTTGCATTCGCACAAATATATATATATTATATATTATATATATAAAAAAAAAAAGTTCAATGTACATAAAGAAACGTAGAGAAATTAAAAACCCACACTTACAGTCTCTAATTTTCGGTTGAACCGTCTTCAGGTGAGATTAAGAAAAGGGAAACCAAGCCACTGGTACAGAGACGGTTGGAGACCAACAATGTTTGCCACATACGCGCCCCGGTCCAAGAATAAGGTAGACAAGAATCAATTTAATATTAAATTAAAATAGGAATATAAAAACAATAATAAACAGAAAAACAAATAAAATAATAAAAACTGAGGGATGAACAGAAGAAATGATACATAAATAAAAATTAAAATTTCTGTTCAACCCTAAGTTTTTATTATTTTATTTGTTTTTCTGTTTATTATTATTTCTCATATTCCTATTTTAATTTAAATTGATTCTTGTCTACCTTATTCTCTGTGACCGGGCGCGTATGTGGCAACATTGTTGGTCTCCAACCGTCTCTGTACCAGTGCGCTTGGTTTCCCTTTCTTATCTCTCCTGAAGACGGTTCAACCGAAAATTAGAGACTGTAAGTGTGTGTTTTTAATTTCTCTACGTTTCTTTATATACATTGAACTGTATTTGTCCATTTCGGATCGTATTTTCATCAAAAAAGTGTATATATATATACGAGTTCGAGATTAACAAAGAGCAACACACAAAGTAGGGAAACACACTTACAGACTCAAATTTTCGGGTAATCCGTCTTCAGGAGAAAAGAGAATGGGAGACCAAGCACGTTGTAGGCGCAACGGCAAGTAACCAACCCGGCAACCGCCAGTGCTGTCAACCGTACCCGGTCCTTAAAGTATAAAATTAGGAGAAGATATCAACAGAAGCTCAGATAAGCAGTACTGGTTGGGTAAAACTATAAGTAGGTGAAAAATTATAAACAATATAAGATAAAAAACAAACTATAAGAAACAAAAATAATGATAGAGAAAAGAAGAAAAAAAAAATAAATAAATAAAAATAAATACAATACAAAAAACTTGCATTGGTTGTTTTAGTAAATAAAAGATAGAGACTGAATAAAAGGGTAAGTATGGGAAACTAGTTAGGAATAAGAATTTAGAAAAAAAAATAGGATAAAACAAACTAGTAGTAAGTGAAGAAGACAAAATAGATATACACAAAATATACGAAAGAGGAAAAAAGAAATAATACTAGAGAATAAAGAATACTGGAAAAAAAGTACAAAAAAAAAAAAAAAAAAAAAATATACAAAAAAATTATCTTTTAAGGTTAAGTCCAGGTGCACTGCGCGCCCCGAGCAACCAGATGTGAGCCTCCTCAGAGGCTCTAAGGGTCACGGTATTATCACCAGGGGGAATCTGACGCAGAATCTGCACACTGAAGGCAGTCGTTAAAAGACAGACCGTGGGATTTGGCGTGTATGGGACAAGGTTAAATTGGGTTGTTTGTTAACGGATGCTCTATGACCGTTTCATTACGGAGGCTGAGCTTGTTAGAGGACAGTCCTACGTGAAACGCATCACAACAAGTACAGTCCAATTTGTAAACACAATTTTTGGATGTACATGAGCAGTCCTTAGCAACAGGGAAGGGACTGGTTATGGGAAGATGGAGTGAAGTGTGAAAGGGGGTTGAGAAGCGGACAGGTCAGGCACCCCCGCCTTTCGCAACTCTTAGCGCCCACAGACGGGTGGTTGACGCGCCTGGACGTCAAGTCTCTGTGGGAAAAAGAGGTTGCCAAGGTTGGGGGAACGTCTATATGAGAGTCTATATATATATATATATATATAATTTATATATATATTAATAAAATAATATTTAAAAAAAAAAAATAAACAAAAAACAAAAAAGACACAGACATAACTCACATCGAAATATCGATTGTTGAGTTATGATGTGTCTTTTGTGTGTTTCCTTCGTTTTGAATTTATTTTAATTTTTAAAAAAAGTCCTCTGGACCGTTTCTTTTAATTATATATATATATCATTGAATATTTTTTTAAACTAATTGCATTTAAGTATTCTTAAATACTTAAATACGGTACATAGTCTCAGTATAGCAGCAACATCGTTGCATTCACACACACATATATATATATATATCATTGAATATTTTTGATAGTGGTATATATAGACAGGAAATCTTCTTGATTACAAATATTATTGAAAACCAGAGCGGCTTCTGCAGGACGATTCTTTTAAGTAATAAACTTTTAATTACATAAACTTCTAATAATTCTATTCTTCTAAACACTTAATGATGTTGCACCGTTAACTGTTAGAGTAACTAAGGAACACATTTAACAATTTAAAATCTAAAACACATTTATTAATTTATACAAGCTTTCGACCTCATCATTGGTCATCTTCAGGATTATAAAATGAATACAAAATATAATTCACTTTTTAGAGCGCTTCTGGAGTTAATGAGTTTTAATACTTTCCCGTATCAGTTGTTATCAATGCATAGTAGTAGCCTTGTTTTCAAAACTTAAATTAATTTCAAAACACTTTATTTTATTCTTACTATTGTATTTATTTTATAATCCTGAAGATAGCCAGTGAGGTCGAAATCTTGATTTAGATCAGGGGTTCTCAACCTTTGTTTGCTTGTGGACCCCCTAAAAGCTACTTGTGGACATCCTAAAAGCTACTTGTGGACCCCCTAAAAACTACTTGTAGACCCCCCTAAAAGCTACTTGTAGACCCCCCTAAAAGCTACTTGTGGACCCCCTAAAAGCTACTTGTGGACCCCCTAAAAACTACTTGTGGACCCCCACTCCCCCCGGATACTTAAAAAACATAATTATACGAATTTATAAATAAATATAAATATTTGTTTTTAGGTAAATGAATATCGTTAATCATGAAATAATTTCATTACATCTACAACCGCATGCCAAAATACAAAAAAATGTTTTTAAAACAATAACAAAATTTTCTTTATTATAAAAATTAGTAACAGTAGCCTCTTCTAAGAGGGTTGACAGCTAGCGGACAGTCAGTTTTTCGCTCTTTCTTACTGTACTCCTTTGTTTCCCCAAACATCCCTTTCTGGACATTAGTCCTTTCCTGCGCTTTCACCCTTTAAAAATACCACTCTTCCCTCCCACTCTAACTTTGTATAACTTTTTTCGGGAACTAACGTTTCACATATAAAACAAAAACCTAGAATTAGGAGCTTTCAAAATATATCATTGTTGTTTTAGTACCCTTAATTTAATTGTTTTTAAGATATTTAAAGCCAATATATGCCCAAAACTTCTCAAAAACATTGTATATTTTTTTTGTTTCTCATTAAGTTATATTCATTTTACAGAAGAAATAATAACAAAAATGGATTTTTTTTTTCAAATAAATTAGAAAATTATTCCGATGAAGACAATCTACAGTGTTTCATAACTCAGTCACTAGATAGCGCAGCAGTCACATGTATTTTGTAACATATATGAATGCAGCAACTATTAAAATACAATAGTATTTTAATGTATTATAGTACTATACTATAGTAATGTAGTATAGTAATGCACTATAGTTTTAAATATACTACTGAATAGTAGTATATATTCAAAATACCTTACAGCCCTCCTCTGGCAGTTGATAATCCGTTAACCCGTTAAAATTCCAATAAGACATCAAGATATTTATTTTCAAGGAATTACAATCAAGGATCTAATTAATTTTAAACTGCTACTATTAATCCGAGACTTTCATTTTATAACAATACGCATATACAGATATATAAAGTAGTCAACAAAGAAAACCAAAGATTTTTCAAAACAAAAAAAGATAATTCAAATCATAAAAAATTATTACACAAATTAACTGGCAACTCAAACAAATATAATCAACTTTAAAAAATGTAGTTTTGAAAAATTTTAAAATGAATTTATTTTTTAATTTGTAAATATTACAGTTGAAAAATACATTTAAACATATTATTACACACATAAAACATAACAAAAAATTATGAACTTAACAACTACTTTTCGTAAAAAATAAATAGATTTTTGTTAGCTTTTTTATGATTTTTATTTTTTTCTATTTTCTATTTTTACATCCTCAAAATGCCGCCCCTCTCATCATCAAAGAAAATCAAAAATTGTTCAAAAACCAAACATATAATTCAAATCATAAAAAAAAAATTGTTACGTAAATTAACTGTCAACACAAACAAATATAATAAACTTTCAACCCCTATAAAAATTTAGTTTTGATAACATTTAAAATAAAATTTATTTCTAGTTTGAAAATATTACAGTTGAAAAAAATTTTACATAAAACATAAAAAAAAATTAGGACTTTAAAAGCTGATTTTTGTATAAAATTTCAGATTTGTTGTTAGCTTTTTATTATTTTAATTATTTTATTTACTATTTTAACACCCACAAAATACCGCCCCCACTTATACGGCATGGGACTCCCCCCTCCGCTACAACATAAAAACAATTACGACCTTAAAAACAGATTTTGGTATAATATTTTAGATTTGTTGTTAGTTTTTTATTATATTAATTTTTTTAAATTATTTAATTTACTATTTTAACACCCTCAAAATACCGCCCCCCGCCCCTTGTACGGGACCTCCCCCTTCTGCTACATCATAAAAACAATTACGACCTTAAATACTGATTTTGGTATAACATTTTACATTTTTTGTTAGTTTTTCATTTTTTTTTATTATTTTATTTTCTATTTTTACACCCTTAATAAAATCCCCCACTCCCACCCCAAAAGCTCAGTATCACCCCCCTCCACCACCTCCTTGTTTAGGCACTGCTTTCTGGTTCCTTTAAACTACTTTTTTTACTCTTTCTTACTGTACTCCTTTGTTTCCCCAAACATCCCTTTCTGGACATTAGTCCTTTCCTGCGCTTTCACCCTTTTAAAATACCACTCTTCCCTCCCACTCTTCTCAACTCCTCACCAGATATTTTCTACATCTAGTGTTCAGTTAGGTTTTTGACTCTGACGAAGACGGCCTGTTACGGTTGAAAGATCTTAGTCTTGTTTTCCCATTTCTTATTGTGGTTTGATCATTATTCACATATATATGTCATTGAATATTTTTGATAGTGGTATATAGAGACAGGAAATCTTCTTGATTACAAATATTATTGAAAACCAGAGTGGCTTCTGCAGGACGATTCTTTTAAGTAATAAACATCTAATTACTTAAACTTATAATAATTCAATTCTTCTAAACACTTAACGATGTTGAACCGTTAACTGTTGGAGTAACTAAGTAACACATTAAACACTTTAAAATCTAAAACACATTTATTAATTTATACAAGCTTTCGACCTCATTGGTCATCTTCAGGATTATAAAATGAATACAAAATATAATTCACTTTTTAGAGCGCTTCTGGAGTTAATGAGTTTTAATACTTTCCCGTATCAGTTGTTATCAATGCATAGTAGTAGCCTTGTTTTCAAAACTTAAATTAATTTCAAAACACTTTATTTTATTCTTACTATTGTATTTATTTTATAATCCTGAAGATAGCCAGTGAGGTCGAAATCTTGATTTAGATCAGGGGTTCTCAACCTTTGTTTGCTTGTGGACCCCCTAAAAGCTACTTGTGGACCCCCTAAAAGCTACTTGTGGACCCCCTAAAAACTACTTGTGGACCCCCACTCCCCCGGATACTTAAAAAACATAATTATACAAATTTATAAAGAAATACTTGTTTTTAGGTAAATGAATATCGTTAATCATGAAATAATTTAATTACACTTACAACGCATGCCAAAATACAAAAATGTTTTTAAAACAATAACAAAATATTTCTTTATTAACATTTTATAAAGTACCCTGAAATAAATTGTAACAGAATCAATTTTGAATGTACCATAAAGAGAAGTGCAATAGAAAATTTTAAAACATTGGAACATTTTAACAAACTGACGAGGATATTAGGCCTTATATTTTAATTATGTTTGAATATTGTACGGCCAAAGCTTACTACGCTTTGATTTATTTTTGGTTTGCTGATGAATTCATTTAAACTTAACATAGAGCCCTAACCACGTGTCATGGACCTTCAGAATACTACTTTCCTCATGGACCCCCAGTAATCCTCTGTGGACCCCTGGGGGTCCATGTGGACCACGTTGAGAACCACTGATTTAAACTTAACATAGAGCCCTAACCACGTGTCATGGACCTTCAGAATACTACTTTCCTCATGGACCCCCAGTAATCCTCTGTGGACCCCTGGGGTCCATGTGGACCACGTTGAGAACCACTGATTTAAACTTAACATAGAGCCCTAACCGCGTGTCATGGACCTTCAGAATATTACTTTCCTCATGGACCCCCAGTAATCCTCTGTGGACCCCCTGAGGGTCCATGTGGACCACTTTGAGAACCACTGATTTAAACTTAACATAGAGCCCTAACCGCGTGTCATGGACCTTCAGAATACTACTTTCCTCATGGACCCCCAGTAATCCTCTGTGCACCCCTGGGTGTCCATGTGGACCACTTTGAGAACCACTGATTTAAACTTAACATAGAGCCCTAACCACGTGTCATGGACCTTCAGAATACTACTTTCCTCATGGACCCCCAGTAATCCTCTGTGGACCCCTGGGGGTCCATGTGGACCACTTTGAGAACCACTGATTTAAACTTAACATAGAGCCCTATCCACGTGTCATGGACCTTCAGAATACTACTTTCCTCATGGACCCCCAGTAATCCTCTGTGGACCCCTGGGGGTCCATGTGGACCACTTTGAGAACCACTGATTTAAACTTAACATAGAGCCCTATCCACGTGTCATGGACCTTCAGAATACTACTCTCCTCATGGACCCCCAGTAATCCTCTGTGGACCCCTGGGGGTCCATGTGGACCACTTTGAGAACCACTGATTTAAACTTAACATAGAGCCCTATCCACGTGTCATGGACCTTCAGAATACTACTTTCCTCGTGGACCCCCAGTAATCCTCTGTGGACCCCTGGGGGTCCATGTGAACCACGTTGAGAACCACTGATTTAAACTTAACATGGAGCCCTAACCACGTGTCATGGACCTTCAGAATACTACTTTCCTCATGGACCCCCAGTAATCCTCTGTGAACCCCTGGGGGTCCATGTAACCAGGTTGAGAACCACTGGTTTAGATTAATAAATGTGTTTATAGTTTTAAAATTTGAAATTCATTCACCACATATGGGACAATTTTTGGTTCATATGTGCTTTCATCAGGGGTCAGCTTGTGTATACTTAACCTGTACATAGCACAAGAAACATGCATTTTATTGTAATTTTAAAAAAAAAAATAGAATAAAATAAACACTGACTGTAAATAGAGTGCAGTTACTGTTCAATGTTTCAATATAATTTGAAAAGCCATCTTTTGATATCTTGACAAGAAATCGTTCAGACATATCTTTTGCCTTCTTGTGATCGTAAAGGGAAAAGAAAACTTCTGTCGTATCACCGACATTATGTCCAAAGTCTCTCATACAAAGATAAAGATGGTGAGTCAGGACTTTGCCAGCATCTTGTCCTTTTTTTCTTAAAGTTCCTCGACTCTGAAAAAAAAACAAACAAAAAAAATTAAAAAAATCTGAAGTGGCTGACACTCAATTTTACTATTAAGTACTATATTGTCAGACTATATGTCACTCCGGAGTACAAGTCATACAAGCCATAATAAAATGCATAATAAAAAAGGAAGAAAAACATTTATAAGACGCATTGAAGAAGATTTGATAAAATCGAACACCAAGAACAGACATGTCATGAAGACCATTTGTTACGATTGAAAACTTTTAGTCTTTTTTTCAAAATTTCATTATGGTGGTTTGAACATTTATATATATATATTTACATACGTGTGTTCTCTAATCGGGGTTCGGTCCCCCAACCCCCAACCCCACATATCCTAAGCAAGACGTCTTACTAAGGGATCTGATGAACAGATTTTTCCACATCCTACGACGAAAAAAAAAAAATCGGGGTTCGGTCAATTTTCCAGGATAAAAAAATTAAAATCTCGTTGCTAACGTTTCGGTTTTATTTAAAACATTTTCAAAGGCCTATGAAAAAGGTTTTAAATAAAACCGAAACGTTGGCAACGAGAGTTTAAATTTTTTATCCTGGAAAATTGACCGAACCCCGATTAGAGAACACACCTATTATATCAAACGGTCGATATATTATTGAATCTGTTATATATTTACATATATACCATGATAAACGAAAAACGTTCCGGCAGTACAGATAACACTTAAAATAAACAGTGACACATAGACTGAAACATAACAAAGACTCCCTTTTCAATATTTCCACCGTAATGGCGGTCGAAATATTGAAAAGTGAGTCTTCGTTATGTTTCAGTCTATGTGCCACTGTTTATTTTAAGTATATATATATATATATATATATATATATATATATAATAATTAGATTATAGAGTATATTATATATATTCAGTATAATATATTCATATAAATATATTAATATATGGGTTACTAGCCGTTGCATCTACAACGTGCTTGGTCTCCCTTTCTCTTTTCTTCTGAAGACGGATTGCCCAAAAATTTCAGTTTATAAATAATCCACCAACTAAATCAAGACGATTTAAAATTATCAAGGAAATATGAAAAACTGCTCAAAAAAAAAAGGTATGTTTAATTAAGGCAATTCAGTTTCAACACAATATATATATATATATATATATATATAATATATATAAAACGATTTCACTTAAACACGTGAAACAACAATCAATGATCAAACCACAATAAGAAATGGGAAAACAAGACTAAGATCTTTCAACCGTTGAAAGATCTTAGTCTTGTTTTCCCATTTCTTATTGTGGTTTGATCATATATATATATATATATATATTAATATATATATATATATAGGATCATGTGGAAGTTAATAAAAACTAAAAATGATATAAATACTAAATGACAGTATAAGATTATAATGTATATAAAGTAGATGTATTTGAGTGGGGCGGAGTATTAAGGTTGGTGTTAAGTTTGTTTTGATTGAAAACATTTGAAGAGCAAAAGTGGACAGGAAGTAGAGGTATGTAAGATATAGGGAGGGAGGGGGTGGCGTGGGAAGGAGGATCACCAGAGCGTGAGAGAAGAGGAGGGGGAGGGGGAGGCTGACTAAGGAAAGTGACTGTAAGTGTAGAAGAGAGTGAGAAGGCCTTGAGAGGTCAGTAGCTATGTGGCATGGGAAACTAGCGTGGCGAGAGTGTAAACAGCATGCAGGGATACAATGTATGGCTGCGAGTGCATGTCAACAGATGTAAGGCATGGGTTGAAAAATAAAAATTCATTTTAATGCAATTAATGCAAAGGGTTAGTGAATGTGTTCCTGGATCTCTCTCATATCCCCCTCCTCACTCTCTTTCCACATCTATCTCGCTCTTCTCTCACTCTCCCACTCTCTCACTCCCTTTTCATATCTCTTACTCTCTCCCTCCTCACTCTCTTTCCACATCTATCTCTCTCCTCTCTCACTCTCCCACTCTCTCACGTCCTTTCCACATCTCCGTCTCCTCTCTCTCCCCCCTCTCTCATTCGTTTCCTCCTCCCTCTTTCTCACTCTTCTCCTCTCTCACTCTTCTCCTCTCTCACGCCCTTTCCTCATCTCTCTCTCCCCCTTCTCTCATTCGCTTCCTCCTCTCTCTCTCACTCTTCTCCTCTCTCACTCTCCCCCTCTCTCACAACCTTTCCACATCTCTCTCCCCCTCTGTCATTCGCTTCCTCCTCTCTTCTCGGCTTTTTCCACATCCATCTCCCTCGTCTTCACTCTATCCCTCTCACTCTCTCCCTCCTCACTCTCTTTCCACATCTCTCTCTCTCTCCTCTTTCACTACCCCCTCTCTCACTCTCTTTCTACATTTTTCTCCCTCCTCTCACACTCTCCCCTCTCTGACTCCCTTTCCACATCTCTCTCTCTCTCCTCTCTACCTCTTCTCCTCTCTCACTTTCCCCCTCTCTCACTCCCTTTCCACATCTCTCTCTCCCTCTTTTCTCTCTCCCCCTCTCTCAATCGCTTCCTCCTCTCTCTCTCTCTCACTCTTCTCTTCTCTCACTCAGTCCTCCCTCTCTCGGACTTTCTCCATCTCCCTCCCCTTCACTCACTCCCTCTCACTCTCTTTCCACATCTGTCTCTCTCCTCTCTCACTCTCACTCTCCTTTCCACATCTATTCTCTCCTCTCTCACTCTCCTCCTCTCTCACTCTTTTTCCACATCATCTCCCCCCTCTCTCATTCGCTTCCTCCTCTTTCTCTCACTCTTCTCCTCTCTCACTCAGTCCTCCCTCTCTCAGACTTTCTCTATCTCCCTCCCCTTCACTCACTCCCTCTCATTCTCTTTGCCAGGCTATCTCCCCATCTCTTTCTCTCTCACACTCATTCACTCACTCCTCTCTTACACACTCTCTCTCTTCCCTCCTTGTTGCTCTCTCAATAACAAACACTATTATCTTTCCCTCTCGTCTTCTAAAGAACAAATCACATTAGGTATGAAAAAATTACTTACAGAAGCCGCCATGGAGTTTTCAGAACTTTGCGAGTGCTGAAACAAAAACAAACATTTCTTAGTTATTTAAAAAAAAATAGTTGGAGACGATATACATATTTAAATTGTCCAACATAAAGTGTACTTTTCAAGGGACCGGAATAATCTTCTTGCGTATTCGTTTAAATTGTACAGAACATTTCCAATGGTTCCATTGTCTTCAAATCTTCCATTTCCACTAATTTCACTATTTTCACTATTGTCACTACTAGTACTATAACTATTACTACTACTACTATCACTACTATCGACATGTTTCGACTGCTCGTCATGTCGATAGTAGTAGTAGTAGTAGTAGTAGTGACATAGTGAAATTAGTGGAAATGGAAGATTTGAAGACAATGGGACCATTGCAAATGTTCTGTACAATTTGGATGAAGACGCAAGAAGATTATTCCGGTCTCTTAAAAAAATACACAAGGAAACTAATTAATCGTAAATATGGCGTAATATGTAATCGAATATATATATATATATATATTATATATATTAATATATATATATATATATATATATTATAATGTTCAAAAATGAAGAATAGTAACACACATAGAAAGAGATATACTTAATAATTCAAATTTTCGGATAAACTGTCTTCACGAGAAAAAGGAGTGGGAGGGAGAGGTATGGGACAAATAGGCGGACAGAGAGGGAGAGAGGGAGAGGGAGAGGGAGGGTGGGGAGGAAGGGAGTGAAGGAGGGAGAGAAGGAAGAGGGGAGAGAGAGGGAGGGAGAGAAGGAAGAGGGGAGAGATAGATAGAGAGGGGAGAGATAGATAGAGAGGGAGAGAGAGAGGGGGAAGAAGAAAGGAGAGAGAGGTAGAGGGAGGGAGGGAGGGAGGGAGAGTGAGAGAGAGAGAGAGAGAGAGAGAGAGAGAGAAATACTGACCAGCTGATAAAGGTCAATGAGGCTCATAGCGGACGGGTCAATCTGTTCATAGCCATTTCGAGGCACCAAGTCAAGGCCCAGCTTTCTGAAACAGACAAACATACATACAATTAGCTTTAACACGATGAATACAGAGCATACATAAATTACGGAGGTAAGGGTGCCCAGTGGTAACAACTTCGCCTCTAAACTGGAAGATCCAAGGTTCAAAACCCATTCTCATCCTCGATTTATTCACGTGGGAGGTCAATAAATGTAAGCACATCGTCTCTCGGAAATACTGTAAGCCGTCGGCCCCGAGCCTATGTGTGATCTTTAAAGGTAATAATTAAATATGTTCACTTATTATGTACCAGTAAACAGTAAATGTTTAATACACTATAGCAATTCTAACGTAGTGCAATCAGTTACGTGGTATTTACTCATTTTAGGGTAAAAAGCAAATGAAATAGTCTCGACATATAAAAATTTAATCGTATAACCAACGCGTTTCTAACAGGTAGTGTTCTTTTTCACTCATTAACAAAAAAATACAGATATCTTTTGACAAGCTCCCTTGTTATAAGGTAACCTGATGATGAACATTTAGTTTTCATCATAAGGTTACCTTAGTCATCCAAATGATTGAATACAACGTTCAAGAGTTTCGACCATTTAGTGTTCATCATCAGGTTACTTTAGTCACCCAAATGATTGTATACAACGTTCAAGAGTTTCAACCATTTAGTGTTCATCATCAGGTTATCTTAGTCACCCAAAAGATTTTATACAACATTGACGAGTTTTGGACATTTAGTTTTCATCATAAGGTTACCTTAGTCACCCAAACGATTGTATACAACGTTCAAGAGTTTCGACCATTTAGTGTTCATCATCAGGTTACTTTAGTCATCCAAATGATTGAATACAACGTTCAAGAGTTTCGACCATTTAGTGTTCATCATCAGGTTACTTTAGTCACCCAAATGATTGTATACAACGTTGACGAGTTTCAACCATTTAGTGTTCATCATCAGGTTACCTTAGGGACCCAAAAGATTTTATACAACGTTGACGAGTTTCAACCATTTAGTGTTCATCATCAGGTTACCTTAGGGACCCAAAAGATTTTATACAACGTTGACGAGTTTCAACCATTTAGTGTTCATCATCAGGTTACCTTAGTCACTCAAACGATTGTATACAACTTTCAAGAGTTTCGACCATTTAGTTTTCATCATCAGGTTACCTTAGACTTTGCAATTATAAAAAAAACAGTAAATATTTTTAAAATTATAAATGAATGCTGCAAAAAATAAATACTGTTTTCTTTCTAACCGTTAACTTTGATTAGATGACAAAAGTTAAGCAACATTCAGCGTGTTTCCAATTTGGATGGGTGACACCTTATGGTTTTAGCCAATACGTTTCATGAATCAACTAAGATAAAAAAAAAGTTTATTCAATTTAAATGGATAACAATTTATTCATTATTAATTTGTAATAATGAATTACTATAATTTATTTATTAGTAGTTCATTCTGTTTTTTTATACGTATTTTAGGGCACTAGATTTTTAAGTGGTTGAAGCATGTAGAAAAGGTTTGATTCGACCATCATTATTCTAAAGGATAATGTAGAACTTCCGATGTAGAATAAAGACGATATCATGGTCTGTGGTTGACTTAAGTATGCAATAATTAGCGCGAGCGCTCTGCTGGAGTCATGTTAATAACCTCTTCATTATAGATCTGAACAAGCCATGCAGACAATCTTGGAATGAGGGGAAGAAACACTAAGGCTATACTGAAATGATTTTATACAAAGTCGACTTGTTTCGAACACTGAGTGCTTATCATAAGGTTACCTTAGTCATCAAAAGGAGGCCAGGGTAGCCCAGAAGTTTGCATTCTCGTTTCAGGATTAGAACATCTGGGGTTCAATGCACACACTGGGAGTAATTCACGCAGGAGGTGAATAAATCTAAACACGTCATCCCTCTGAGAATGTTTTGGTTTTCATCCAAAACGTTTTTATAAAACGTTGACGAGTTTCGACCATTTAGTGTTCATCATAAGGTCACCTTAGTCATCAAAAGGAGGCCAGGGTAGCCCAGAAGCTTGCATTCTCGTTTCAGGATTAGAACATCTGGGGTTCAATGCACACACTGGCGTAATTCACGCAGGAGGTGAATAAATCTAAACACGTCATCCCTCGAGAGTGTTTTGGTTTTCATCCAAAAGTTTTTATAAAACGTTGACGAGTTTCGACCATTTAGTGTTCATCATAAGGTCACCTTAGTCATCAAAAGGAGGCCAGGGTAGCCCAGAAGCTTGCATTCTCGTTTCAGGATTAGAACATCTGGGGTTCAATGCACACACTGGGCGTAATTCACGCAGGAGGTGAATAAATCTAAACACGTCATCCCTCTGAGAGTGTTTTGGTTTTCATCCAAAAGTTTTTATAAAACGTTGACGAGTTTTGACCATTTAGGGTTTATCATCAGGTTATCTTAATCGTCAAAAGGAGACCAGAGTCACCCAGTAGCTTGCATTCTCGTTTCAGGATTAGAACATCTGGGGTTCAATGCACACACTGGGCGTAATTCACGCAGGAGGTGAATAAATCTAAACACGTCATCCCTCTGAGAGTGTTTTGGTTTTCATCCAAAAGTTTTTATAAAACGTTGACGAGTTTCGACCATTTAGTGTTCATCATAAGGTTATCTTAGTCATCAAAAGGAGGCCAGGGTAGCCCAGAAGCTTGCATGCTTGTCTCAGGACTAGAACATCTGGGGTTCAATGCACAACCTGGGCGTCAAATTCACGCAGGAGGTGAATAAATCTGAACACGACATCCCTCGGAGAGTGTTTTGGTTTTCACCCAAAAGATTTTATAAATCGTTGACGAATTTCGACCATTTAGTGTTCATCATCAGGTTATCTTAGTTATCAAAAGGTGGCCAGGGTAGCCCAGTAGCTTGCATGCTCGCCTCAGGACCAGAACATCTCAGGTTCAATAAAAAGATTTCACATAAACACGTGAAACAACAATCAATGATCAAACCACAATAAGAAATGGGAAAACAAGACTAAGATCTTTTAACCGTAACAAGCGGTCTTCGTCAGAGTCAAAAACCCAACTGACCACTTCAATATCCACACAGGGAGTCAGATTCAAACAGGAGGTTAATAAATCTGAGCACGTCATCCCTCGTAGAAGATGTTAAACCATCGATCCCGAGCCTGTACGATACCACGTACATGTCAAAGATTCCTACTCTAAATATATTTGAGTTAGGCAAAATTTAGGACTTCAAATGTAGAATGTCCATTGTGAGGTATCACAAAGGGCTAATCGTAGGCATTTGTGTTCATACCGAGAAACAAACACCAGGCTATACTGAAAAGATTTTATACAAAGTCTACTTGTTTCGATCAGTGAGTTGTTCATCATTAGGTGAACATAGTAATCCAAAGGAGGCCAGGGTAGCCCAATAGCTTGCATGCTCGTCTCAGGACTAGAACGTCTGCGGTTCAATACCCACTCTGGCCCTTAATTAATTCACGCGGGAGGTGAATAAATCTGAGCACGTCATCCCTCGGAGAAGACGTTGTACCATCGATCCCGAGCCTGTACGATGTCAGGTACTCGTTAAAGATACCCTACTCTAAATACTCTTGAGTTAGCAACAATTTAGGACTCTCAATGTAGAATCAATGTTCTTTATTTGGTATCACAGAGAGCCAATCTTAGGCATATGTGTGTCCCCTCGTGAAACGGCCACTTCAACTTGACTTAAACCTAATCACCCAAAGGATTTTATACAACGTTTCGACCACATTAGTATTCATCATCAGGTTACCTTAGTGTGACACAAAAGATTTAATATAACGTCGATTTGTTTCTATCACTATGTTAACAAACACGTGACATCGTACAGGCTCGGGACCGACGGCTTAACGTCCTCTTCGAGGGACGAAGTACTCAGATTTATTCACCTCCCGCGTGAATAAATCGAGGGCTAGGTGGGGATTGAACCCTAGACTACCAGCCTAGAATCGGGTACGATAACCACTGAGCTAACCTGACTGTTTTATCAATCTCAATTTTTAATTTTTTTTGTTAAATTTATATATATAATACATTTTCAGTACTATCATCGGCGAGAACGCAAGCGACTGGCTACCCTGGCTTCATGCCTTTACTTTATTACCGCTGTTAATATTACTCAAATTTTAATTTAAATTTTTTTTGGTTACATTTATCTTTAATATATTTGTATACTGTCATCAGCGAGCATGCAAGCCAGTGGGCTACCCTGGCTCTATTCCTTTAGTTTATTACATGTTTATAGTACGCAGATATTCAATTAAAAAAAATATGCTACATTTATAAATAATACATTTGCACTATTGTCATCGGCGAGCACGCAAGACACTTGCTACCCTGGCGCCAATTTTGAGAATATAGTGTTTATTTTCTTTTAATTAACATTATTCAAGTAATAAATAATATAGATTTAATTTCAGGTCTTTATATCCACGGAAAATGGAAGAACAAAACAAACAAACAAACTCACAAAGAGACTAAAACTAAAGAGACAAAACAATAAAGGTTTTTATAACTCCTAAATACAAATCTTTTAAAAATCCCAAGTACTTGTCATTAGGTTTTATTTACCAAAATCTAGAACTATTCGAGAAGGAATTGATTTCTATAAGACAGTAGGAGTGACAAAGGTTTCACGTAGCCAGGTATGCAGGACAGTGCAGTCTGAAGAGTCCAGGAGGTGAGGTGTATAGTCCCTGCAGCATTACAACCGCGCACCCAGAGGCTCGTACTGTAGGTACAGTCAATGTCTTCAATATGACCACCAAGTCAATCTGCTGCGTCACAACTCTCTTCTATCTTATTCCAATTACATTTATATATATTATATATATATATATATATATGGAATACGTTGGCAGCAGGTCTTGTCTTAAACATATGTGGTTGAAATTTGCAGCAGCTTCTGCACTAACTAGCTTTGCGCTGGTGGCCTCGATCCTTCGGGCGATTCTTCTTTTCTCTGGCTGCAATTGCCATAACATGCAAAGCTAGTGAGTGCAGAAGCTGCTGCAAATTTCAACCCCACCACACACACACATATATATATATATATATATAAAGTTGGGTTTTTGACTCTGACGAAGACTGCTTGTTACGGTTGAAAGATCTTAGTCTTGTTTTCCCATTTCTTATTGTGGTTTGATCATATATATATATCATCAAAGATCTTGAGTTCAAAATTCAAGAAGAGTAACACACAGAGTAAGCAAACACACTTACTGGAAACACACAGAAATATATATATATGAGTTCAAAATTCAAGAAGAGTAACACACAGAGTAAGCAAACACACTTACAGACTGTAAGTGTGATTCCTTACTCTGTGTGTTTCTCTTCTTGAATTTTGAACACGTATTGTGTCCAGTTTGGATCATGCTTCGTTTAATTAAGTGAAGATATATATATATATATCAATGATCAAACTACAATAAGAAAATGGGAAAACAAGACTAAGATCTTGCAACCGTAACAAGCTGTCTTCGTCAGAGTCAACAGCCCAACTGACGAAGACCGCTTGTTACGGTTGAAAGATCTTAGTCTTGTTTTCCCATTTCTTTTTGTGGTTTGATCATTGATTGTTATTTCACGTGTTTAAGTGAAATCATTATATATATATATATAAATTCAAAACGAAGGAAACACACAGAAAGACACAGACATAACTCACATCGATATTTCGACCATCGTCGTCATCAGGAGGTGCGAAGAGCGAAGAGTCCCGCAGGAAGACAGGGCGGTACTCCCTGTCTTCCTGCGGGACTCTTCGCACCTCCTGATGACGACGATGGTCGAAATATGTATGTGAGTTATGTCTGTGTCTTTCTGTGTGTTTCCTTCGTTTTGTTATTATTTTATTTTAAAAAAGTCCGCTGGACCGTTTCTTTTAATTGTATAATATATATATATATATATATATATAGGTATATACTTCGAATAAAATGAAAGGTCTTTATGGACGACCAACGACCAACGACCATCGATTCTTTCCTCGGAGCACAATGCGCGTTGTAATTAGCAGTTCCAGGTCACGGACCTACTACTTCTGAATTTTTGTACTGCTGTGTTTATGGAGTCAGTAAGTACGAGTAACTGTCTATAGTCTTTTGTTTGGTATTCATTATACATTATTTCGTGGTCCTCTGGTCTTCTTGAAACGTGAAATTTTTTCAGTCTAGGGTACTGTTATGGGCAATAAACACTTTAACAAATAGGGAAGAAACAGAGAAAGTCACTACAGAAACTCACTTCGATATTTCGACATCCGCCGTCATCAGGAAGAAGAGAACGAAATACTGACATTGAGAAGCAAACCACAACTCCGAATTATATTGGAATATATAATTGAAAATATAAATATATTTGGTTTGTATGTATTTTACAAAATTTCTCCGTTTATCGAGAATCTGTTCTAGTCCTTTGGTTAAAACAGAAGGAGTTCACAAAGTCAAAACTAACATGAGAGGTATATGAACAATTGTATAAAAATTATTCGGACTGTAAAAAGACCTTTTGAAACTTTAATTATTGGAAGGAATTATGACTAAGGAAAAACCGCGAGTTATAAATAGTGAATTCAGTAAATGATTATAGAATATTGATGTTGTTTTCAAAGAAATAGACCCGGATTAGCCAGGTAAGAAGGTGAGTTCAACCACCCTACCTTAATCTCTTAAAAGAGCTCCCGGAAACAAGAAGGATGACTAAGTCAACAACAACTTCAACTTACCTTTATGAACTCACCAATCCACAAAATAAAAATTCTCTCTCTGTTTATCAAGTAAACCAACTCATAATGGTTTTTTATAATTATTTATAAATAATGATTACAGTAATAGGGATTTTGAAAAAGAGTTAAAGGATTATATTAATATCGAAGGAAAGGATCAGGAAATAAAAAGAAGACACCGAAGGCAACAATTACACCATATGTTGTAAGAATCAATTTTCAAACAGCTATAAAACAGTTATTCAACGAAATATGTTTGAATGAAGGACTGCTAATAAATTTTACAAACCAATATATGTATATATATACTTCTAATTATATATCTATTATATATACACACACAATGAGATATATTATATATATATAATGATATATATCTATGGTAAATATATATATATATATATATATATATATATATATATATATATATATATATATATATATGTAATGATCAAACCACAATAAGAAAATGGGAAAACAAGACTAAATCAAAAACTCGGTTTTTCGACTCTGACGAAGACCGCTTGTTACGGTTGAAAAATCTTCGTCTTGTTTTACCATTTTCTTATTGTGGTTTGATCATTGATTGTTATTTCACGTGTTTATGTGAAATGTTATATATATATATATAGTAGTAGTAGTAGTAGTAGTAATAGTAATAGTACTAGTTGTGACTGTTGTGACAATAGTAAAATTAGTGGAAATGCAAGATTTAAAGACAATGGAACCATTGGAAATGTTCTATTCAATTTAGATGTTTGTACAAGAAGATTATTCAGATCCCTTGAGAAATACACAAGGAAACTAGTCAACCGTAAATATGGCGTATTATTTAATCAAACCTGTATATATATAATATATCAGTTGACTGTCGTCCCTCCGTCAATTCACTTCTCCTCCTGAGGACGACCGCCATTACGGTCGAAATATTGAAAAGTGAGTTTTTCTTATGTTTCTGTCTATGTGTCAGTTTATTTGAAGTATATATATATATATATATATATATATATCAGTTGACTGTCGTCCCTCCGTCAATTCACTTCTCCTCCTGAGGACGACCGCCATTACGGTCGAAATATTGAAAAGTGAGTTTTTCTTATGTTTCTGTCTATGTGTCAGTTTATTTGAAGTATATATATATATATATATATATTGTATGTTTGTTAATGAGGGCTAGGTCAAATAAAAGAAAATAAACTCCTTCCTTGGCCGACGTTTCGATGTATTTGTACAACATCTTCAGGGCTAAAATTAGAGTAAGAACTATAATACATTTACGAAAACAATCTACAACTCACATAGAGAACTAACACAAATTATTGAGACCAACAGATACATACAAAAAATTATTTTATAATCAGAGTTGTTAAGTACACATCTATTTCAAAATATCAGACAAAAGGAATTTAGTTTTACCTTGGAAAGTGCTAATGGTTATTTAAGTTACATGAGAATTAATTATTAATTATTGATAATAATTGATATATATAACTGAGAAATAAGTGAGGAAACTAATTTCCTTTTGTCTGATACTTTGAAATAGATGTGTACTTAACAACTCTGATTATAAAATAACCTTTTTTATGTATCTGTTGGTCTCAATAATTTGTGTTAGTTCTCTATGTGAGTTGTAGATTGTTTTGGTAAATGTATTATAGTTCTTACTCTAATTTTAGCCCTGAAGATGATGTACAAATACATCGAAACATCGGCCTAGAAAGGAGTTTATTTTCTTTTATTTGACCTAGCCCTCAATAACAAAACATACTATACAATAGAATAGAAGAGTTCAAGAACAATTTATGGAGATTATATATATATATATATATATCAGTGGCGATTTCTCAGGGAATGCAACGCATGCATTGCATGCATAGAATTCATCTTTAAAGAAACCAAAATGTTCGAGACTCGAAATATTTAAAGGAACCCCTTTTTTTTTATTCCACTACACGCTAAGGAACCATTTTCTATGATTGCGCTAAGCTTCACAATGCAGGGGTTTACTCTTATCATTTCTGGTTAATGAAAATGTTCTTAATTGCCAAGAGAAACAAGAACGAAGTTTGCATACACTGCAACTCAGGCTTGCTGAGCTCCTCAAATACATACTGGAAAGTGATTTGCACACAGGTCTTCCGGAAATTTATAAACTCATGAATTTGGTTATGACTACTCTCATAAAAACAGCAAGTGTTGAGAGATCGTTTTCTGCCCTCAAAAGAATAAAAGTTATTTACGAAGCTCCCAAAGTGAAGAGCGATTGTCTAATTTATCCCTAATTTCAATTGAAAGACATTTACTTAAAGATTTCATGGCAGATAGAGAGAAGTTTTATGGTTTTGTTATCGAAGAATTTTGCAAGAAGTTTTTATTCAAATGATGTATTGTGTATCTTTAATAAAAACATTTTTTGCCTATTTTTATTGTATTGGTTAATAAAAGTTAATGTTAAAAGTATTTCCAAATAAAACCTAATTCAAATCCCCATAAAATGTTTTTAATACATCATTATCCTTTTGCGCAACATGAAAAGACTGAACATGAGAATTAGAACGGTATTTCTCTGTATTTCTTTTATTCTTTGAAAATTGCATGCCTAAAGAAAAAGGTCAGGAGTCGCCACTGATATATATATATATATATTTGTAAAAGTTGGGAGCAGTCCTTCTTCAATACATGCTTTTAAAAACTGGATGTCTGTTTCCACTTGATTATAAGACGAAATTGAATCAAGAGGAACAGACATCCAGTTTTTAAAAGCATATATATATATATATATATATATATAACAGATTCAATAATATATCGACCGTTTGATAGAATAGGTGTGTTCTCTAATCGGGGTTCGGTCAATTTTCCAGGATAAAAAATCAAACTCTCGTTGCCAACGTTTCGGTTTTATTTAAAACCTTTTTCATAGGCAGAAGTAAGAATTTTTTAACTAAGAAAATGAAATTTACATTATTTAAAGGAACAACAATGTTAGCCGGACAAAACCTTCGACTAGACAGTCTAGTCGAAGGTTTTGTCCGGCTAACATTGTTGTTCCTTTAAATAATGTAAATTTCATTTTCTTAGTTAAAAAATTCTTACTTCTGCCTATGAAAAAGGTTTTAAATAAAACCGAAACGTTGGCAACGAGAGTTTGATTTTTTATCCTGGAAAATTGACCGAACCCCGATTAGAGAACACACCTATATATATATATATATATATATATATTTTGTTAAATAAGGCCCCATATTTGGCATGTATCTGTTACAATGTACAACAAATACAGATACAAGCCAAATATGGGGCGTTATTTAACAATATATGTTTAAATGAAGGACTGCTTTCATACGTGAAGGTCTGGTTCCATCATGCTGTTTGTTTCTTGACCACACTATATCACAGGTTTTAAGATTTTTCCAGGGTTTTGGTCTGGATATTAAAAAATACTTCTTCGCCAACATTTAAACATATATATTTATTAAAAAAAAATGTTTTAGCCCTGAAGATGACATAAATATATGTGGAAACGTTGGCGAAGAAGAGTTTTTTTTTTAATATCCAAACCAAAAACCCACAAAAAAAAATCTCAAAACCTGGTAATAATATTGTTATTAATAATTAACTCTGGCTGTTATGAGAAACAAATATTTGAATTTTTGACATTTTTCGTCTTTTGAAGAAGCGTGTACTCTGTACATGAGACTGCGTGTCAGCACTGTCATAGATATGTCATCACTGGGTTAGACAGTGTACATCTATATATAAATTCTCTTCGTGGCTCTGTATGTATGTATTTATGTATGTTTGTACCTTATGCATTCGGCCTACAATGG
>JAPFBL010001083.1:30000-39139 GCA_026182355.1 Hermatobates lingyangjiaoensis | reverse complement strand
AAAAACAAAACCTTCAAATGAGTGTTCATCCAAAAAAAATTGAAAAGTCCCGTGACTAGACAACTGCAAGGAGCTCAAGCACGACTTTAGCACTTTAGCAGCATAAGGATAGGTAGCCACTATTAAAATATGACTTCCTCGTCTTAAAACAATTATAAACGCTCCTTATACCCCAACAGCCTGCACACTTCTACACAGTGGCGTACTAACTATGTTGCCACCCAGGGTGGTTGAAGATTTGTGACCCCGCTGGCCGTTCATAATCCGTTAGCCTTCCAAATTCCAGAAAGTACACAAAATATTTGTTTTTATGAAATAAAAATCAATGATCTAAACTGTTATTATTAGTCCCAGACTTTCTTATTACAGTATTCGTATACATATGTATTATATATATATATATATATATATATATATATATACTTTTTTTCGTTGGAAATACAATCCAAAACGGACAAATACGGTTCTTCTGATTTCTCTATGTTTCTTTGTTTATATTGAACTATATATATATATTATATATATATATATATATATATATTAGTATATTTAGGAAGCAGTCCTTCATTTATACAGGTTTGATTAAATAATACGCCATATTTACGGTTGATTAGTTTCCTTGTGTATTTCTCAAGGGATCTGAATAATCTTCTTGTACAAACATCTAAATTGAATAGAACATTTCCAATGGTTTCATTGTATTTACATCTTGCATTTACACTAATTTTACTATTGTCACAACAGTCACAACTAGTACTATTACTATTACTACTACTACTATTATCACTACTACTATTTTCACTACTATCGACATGTTTCGACTGCTCGTCAGTCATCTTCTGGATAAGGAGGTTCTTTGCTGAGTTGTTGGTATTTACTGCAGTTTTTGATCAGCTACGAGTGGTCTAATGGTGGGTTTCGGTAATCAGTTTCTGATTGGCTGGTTGTAGGGATGGAGAGGGCATGGTTATGCAGGTACTGTTATCTGGTGGCCAGCAGATGAAGTTATTGGGGCCAAGAGCTTGAGCACCCTGCTACTACTATTAAGTTGAGTGTTGAGAGTCGGTTTCCTTTCCTGTATTAAAATGGCTTCCAGAATTAGCAATTTTTGTGGATCCTTTTCCTTTAGTATGATTGTTGTATTATTCACAAGGTCTTCCCTTCGAATATTGGTTTTATGAATAGATTCAGCATGGTTTCGAGGAGCACCTCCGGCTAAGTGCATAGTAAGTCTCCGTGATAGGGAAGTAGTAGTCATGCCAATGTACGAATTGTTACGGGTTTCACAGTCCCCGGTTCGACAAGTGTATTCGTACACTAGGCCTGCTTCCTTCAACGGAGAGTCCTTGGGCTGGTTGTTGTTCCTCATGATTAAGTTTCTTATTGTTGGGCCCTGGTAGTATATGTTGAGTTCTATACGATCTTGGGGGTTGGTACATTTTACATTATTCTGGATGATGTTTTTTAAAATCCTCTCGTCTGTTTTATAGTGGTCACTGAATTGATTTTTGTAATATATTTTGTGCGTGGTGCCTGTAGGTTCAGTTTCTTCGTTTCGAGTATTTTTCTTGGTCAGGTATTGCCGTAATAATTCTTCGAACAATCCATTGGGGTACCCATTATTTATTAGCGCCTGTTTGATGGTTGCAATGTCTTGGTGGAACATCTGCCAATTAGAGGCTATCTTGAAGGTTCTTTGGATGAGGGCTTTAACAGTATTTTTCTTATAACGCAGGGGACATTCACTGTGGTAGTTGAGGAACGACATAGTGTTGGATGCTTTCCTATACAAAGAAGTTACTGTTTGGTCAGTTGAAAAATCTATTTTAACATCTAGGAAATGAATTTTGTTTTGGATAGAAGGATCAATGGTAAATTTCAAGCATGAATTATTTTCCAGCATATTCTTAAGTTTAGATAGCTTTTCTGGTGTTTCCATAGTGACAAAGCAGTCGTCAATATAACGACAATATATCTGTCCTTGGGTAGTTTCCACAATTTTATTTTCTAGGTTGCACATATAGTAGTTGGCAAAGGTAACTCCCAGAGGGGATCCCATGGCCACGCCATCCGTCTGGAGATACATTGTGCCGTCGCTATGTGTGAAGGGGCTGCCGGTTGTACATACTCTCAAAAGTTCTTCCATGATATTTCTGCTAAATGGTGGGGGAGGTCTACTATTATTATACACGCTGTCACAAATTATTTTGATGGTCTCTTCAACTGGCACATTCGTAAAGAGAGATTCGACGTCCAAGGAAGCTACTATTCCTTTCGGTGGATTCATTTTAATTAAGTCCAAAAAATCATCAGTTGACGTCAGCATATATTTCGACGGCATGTAGGGTGTAATTATCTTGTTTAGTTCCTTTGACACGTGGTAAGTAGGGCTAGTTACTTGAGAGATAATTGGTCGAAGTTGATTTCCAGGTTTATGAATCTTAACTGTACCGTATATATAGCCAGGGCTGTAGTCTCCTTTGATGGGTTTTAGCAGTTTTTCACTTTTTCCTTTGTTTGCTTTCATAATCAGTTTGTTAATAGTTGTTTTCAGTTGACTAGTTGGGTTCCTAGTAATTTTCTTGAATTTGGTAGTGTCGCTCAATATTTGATCTAGTTTCCTGTCGTACTCAGAGCGATCCATAACAACAAAGGTGTTGGATTTATCAGCTCGTCGGATAATCAAGTTCGGGTTATTTTTTAGTTGTTTGGCAGCTTCACGTAAGCTTTTGTCAAGCAGTTGGCTGGGCTTGGATCCTCTTTGCTTGGTGGCTTCAGCTCTTAATTGGTCCTGTAAGCTACTTTGCGTGGTCACTATATTTTGTTCCTCAAGTCGGAGAATAGAGCTGTATAAAACTTCTAGTTCAAGTTTTTTCTGAATTAAGTCAAATTTGGGTTTATAGTGGCTACGGATTCCAAGTGATAAAAGTTCTTCCTGTTTTTCAGTTAGGTTATGGCTTGACAGATTAACAAAGTGGGAGTTTTCTTGAGGAAGGATAATTTTCCCTTTATAGAGTTTGTTTAATTTCTTTGTAATTCGAGCTGAGACTTTCTGGTCTTCACTATCAGCAACTTGAGCAAGGTGATTAAATAAAGGACACCTGATACTGGGGTCAGATACCAGTTCCATTAATCTTGATTTATGTTTTTCAATATCCTTTTTCAGTTTATATGATTCTTCTTGATTCCTTTGTAGTTCATATTCCAAGAGTCTTTTCCTATATTGCATAGTGAAATTCATTTCTCTGACTGCGGGGTCGTAAGTTCGTATATTAGTATATTTAGGAAGCAGTCCTTCATTTATACAGGTTTGATTAAATAATACGCCATATTTACGGTTGATTAGTTTCCTTGTGTATTTCTCAAGGGATCTGAATAATCTTCTTGTACAAACATCTAAATTGAATAGAACATTTCCAATGGTTTCATTGTATTTACATCTTGCATTTACACTAATTTTACTATTGTCACAACAGTCACAACTAGTACTATTACTATTACTACTAGTACTATTATCACTACTACTATTTTCACTACTATCGACATGTTTCGACTGCTCGTCAGTCATCTTCTGGATAAGGAGGTTCTTTGCTGAGTTGTTGGTATTTACTGCAGTTTTTGATCAGCTACGAGTGGTCTAATGGTGGGTTTCGGTAATCAGTTTCTGATTGGCTGGTTGTAGGGATGGAGAGGGCATGGTTATTCAGGTACTGTTATCTGGTGGCCAGCAGATGAAGTTATTGGGGCCAAGAGCTTGAGCACCCTGCTACTACTATTAAGTTGAGTGTTGAGAGTCGGTTTCCTTTCCTGTATTAAAATGGCTTCCAGAATTAGCAATTTTTGTGGATCCTTTTCCTTTAGTATGATTGTTGTATTATTCACAAGGTCTTCCCTTCGAATATTGGTTTTATGAATAGATTCAGCATGGTTTCGAGGAGCACCTCCGGCTAAGTGCATAGTAAGTCTCCGTGATAGGGAAGTAGTAGTCATGCCAATGTACGAATTGTTACGGGTTTCACAGTCCCCGGTTCGACAAGTGTATTCGTACACTAGGCCTGCTTCCTTCAACGGAGAGTCCTTGGGCTGGTTGTTGTTCCTCATGATTAAGTTTCTTATTGTTGGGCCCTGGTAGTATATGTTGAGTTCTATACGATCTTGGGGGTTGGTACATTTTACATTATTCTGGATGATGTTTTTTAAAATCCTCTCGTCTGTTTTATAGTGGTCACTGAATTGATTTTTGTAATATATTTTGTGCGTGGTGCCTGTAGGTTCAGTTTCTTCGTTTCGAGTATTTTTCTTGGTCAGGTATTGCCGTAATAATTCTTCGAACAATCCATTGGGGTACCCATTATTTATTAGCGCCTGTTTGATGGTTGCAATGTCTTGGTGGAACATCTGCCAATTAGAGGCTATCTTGAAGGTTCTTTGGATGAGGGCTTTAACAGTATTTTTCTTATAACGCAGGGGACATTCACTGTGGTAGTTGAGGAACGACATAGTGTTGGATGCTTTCCTATACAAAGAAGTTACTGTTTGGTCAGTTGAAAAATCTATTTTAACATCTAGGAAATGAATTTTGTTTTGGATAGAAGGATCAATGGTAAATTTCAAGCATGAATTATTTTCCAGCATATTCTTAAGTTTAGATAGCTTTTCTGGTGTTTCCATAGTGACAAAGCAGTCGTCAATATAACGACAATATATCTGTCCTTGGGTAGTTTCCACAATTTTATTTTCTAGGTTGCACATATAGTAGTTGGCAAAGGTAACTCCCAGAGGGGATCCCATGGCCACGCCATCCGTCTGGAGATACATTGTGCCGTCGCTATGTGTGAAGGGGCTGCCGGTTGTACATACTCTCAAAAGTTCTTCCATGATATTTCTGCTAAATGGTGGGGGAGGTATACTATTATTATACACGCTGTCACAAATTATTTTGATGGTCTCTTCAACTGGCACATTCGTAAAGAGAGATTCGACGTCCAAGGAAGCTACTATTCCTTTCGGTGGATTCATTTTAATTAAGTCAAAAAAATCATCAGTTGACGTCAGCATATATTTCGACGGCATGTAGGGTGTAATTATCTTGTTTAGTTCCTTTGACACGTGGTAAGTAGGGCTAGTTACTTGAGAGATAATTGGTCGAAGTTGATTTCCAGGTTTATGAATCTTAACTGTACCGTATATATAGCCAGGGCTGTAGTCTCCTTTGATGGGTTTTAGCAGTTTTTCACTTTTTCCTTTGTTTGCTTTCATAATCAGTTTGTTAATAGTTGTTTTCAGTTGACTAGTTGGGTTCCTAGTAATTTTCTTGAATTTGGTAGTGTCGCTCAATATTTGATCTAGTTTCCTGTCGTACTCAGAGCGATCCATAACAACAAAGGTGTTGGATTTATCAGCTCGTCGGATAATCAAGTTCGGGTTATTTGACCCGTTATTACCCGTTATACTGACGAGCAGTCGAAACATGTCGATAGTAGTGAAAATAGTAGTAGTGATAATAGTAGTAGTAGTAATAGTAATAGTACTAGTTGTGACTGTTGTGACAATAGTAAAATTAGTGTAAATGCAAGATGTAAATACAATGAAACCATTGGAAATGTTCTATTCAATTTAGATGTTTGTACAAGAAGATTATTCAGATCCCTTGAGAAATACACAAGGAAACTAATCAACCGTAAATATGGCGTATTATTTAATCAAACCTGTATATAATATATATATATATAGTTCAATATAAACAAAGAAACATAATTTTCGGTTTGAACCGTCTTCAGGAGAGATAAGAGAGGGAAACCAAGCGCACTGGATCAGAGACGGTTGGAGACCAACAGTGTTGCCGCATGCGCGCCCGTTCACAGAAAATAAGGTAGACAGGAATCAATTTATAATTAATTTATAATTTATAATTACATTAAATTAATGGAATATGAAAACAATAAATATATAAAAAAGAAAAAATTGAAAAAATAAGGGAAATTGATACATAAACAAAAGTACTGACTGAGCTATGGTAAAATAAAATAAAACTAAGAATACAAATAGTAATAACAATTGAAATAAATTATTAAAAAAAGTGTGAAAAGGCAAGGAACTTTTAAACATTATCGCTTTAGATTGAGGCCAGGTGCACTGCGCGCACTTAATAGCCATATATAAGCAATTAAATAAAATTATCCAACGATTTGTTTTATTTGATTATTTATTTACAATATAATAATTTTAATTCTAAGGTAGTGTTTATCCTATTAAATTTCTATATGTTGTGGAAAACTTTTTCATTATCTTTTTACCCTACAATGATATAATAATTTACATGATTTTAAATCTACAAAGATAATAATAAAGTTAACTTTTAAGGAGAGATATAGAAATGTTGAAGTATTAGCAAAACGTGAAAAACAACAGACTAATTCTATCGATATTATTTTGACATGTCGTTCTTAGTGTAGTCATATGATTTAAAAATAATGGACTCTTTACCGTGATAACGATTTACAGATATCAATGACAGATTGATTAGAAGATTGTTACTTACATTGTGTTGAACAGTTGTCTGTATTCGTCATCGCCTTGTTATCACTGATAAGAGTATCCAGTTTGTCAATCGACTCTGTTTCACCTGGAAAAAAAATAAATAAAAGTTATCAAATTTCGTCAATCAGTATGATTGTTATATGAGATACAAATAATAACACTACAACAATTAACATAAAATTGCTATGTTAGTTACCTTAGCAGGTATGATAGTTACAATCTGAACAATATGTGAAGACTATTTCATTAGCTTTTGTACCATACAATGTCTTATTTAATTATTTACATACAGAACAAATTCCTTTTATAGTACCAGATCCTCTTATGTTAACATTAATTAATACATAATAATCACTAGAAACATAATATAAATGATAACATTGATATAGCGTCTCGACCACTGATTTATCAAGTTCAAAGAAGGGGTTCTTGAGGATTTTGGTCATAAAGAAAATTAAACTCCTGTTTGTACGCCATTGTTTCGCCAAAAATTCTTTTGCCTTTTCAAGGCTAAAAAACAAGTTATTAACGACATAGCAGATCAAGACAAATACGTCCTCAGAATGCCAACCAACAGAAAACAAATATACAGTACAAAGAAAACCACAAAAGGATCATAAAATACTCAGTGTTATTGATCTTATTTAAAAAAAAGCATCTGTTGTTATAAAAAATAACACAACAAGCTATTTTGTTTACTTTTTTTGTTGATGATCAGCTCTCATAGACTGTGACGTCATGACCAACTCATGGGCTTGGCCAATCAGAACTTAGACAGCCCGTGACGTCATGACCAACATGGCTGCCACTCATGTGGATTGGCCAATCAGAACTTAGATAGCCGTGACGTCATAACCAATCACAGACTGATTCTACACTGGCAGAGCCGCAATATTTGAATGTACGGACCAAGAAGAGTGCACTATAGCATTCATTTAAAATAGATAGTATTAAAAAGCTACAGCAAAGGGTTGGGTCTATTATCCTTTTTGACGATTCAGTTTCATATATGATAGCAAGGTATAAATTCACAGGTTTGGTCGCTAGAACAGCAGAAACTTTTATTAAAAAGTCAAAAAACTGTATTTTTTTCAAAGAAATATTTTTACAAAGGTGGAATATTTGACTGTCAGATGAGATCGTGAATAAAATACGTGTTTACTGCGTTCTATTATGGTCCCTTTAGGATTATTTATAGGGTTTTATTTGATACCCATATCATGAACGGAAATAAGAAACAGCTTTCAGAATTTCAAAGGCAAGTCATTATTCCGACTTGCGGACTGACAAAATCTCTAATTGTGCTACCAAATTTTTTTTTTTCAACGATAACAAGGTATCATTTTAATAATGTTGTTCCTACTTTGAGATGGTTTGATGCCTCCTTTGGAATCCTGAAAGCTGTTTCCTGTTTCCTTTTATTATGTGGGTATCAAATGAAACTTATAACAATAAAAAAGGGATCAAAATAAACTATTAGAAATAGAAAAACACGCATTCATTAACTGTGAAATCTGCTATAGTGTGGGTTTTACTCATGTTAGGAAAAGTATTAGGTCTCACCTCCCAAACAATCACCCAGCAGAGCAGATGTAACCTGAAGAAGAATATCAAGTGTTCGAAACACGTTGTTTAGTTTCTTGTAATAAACGCTTTTGTGTGGCGACTTCATACTTTTCCAAAATAAACGCATTTTATGATATTAAAATATACATTTTTATCCATGATCTCATCTGACGTTCAGATTTTTCGCTTTTTTCTAGCGACCTCCCTGTATTTCAATAATTATCAATACCTAAGTAAAAACTCCTTAAGTGTTCTCGGATCTGTCTGGGAAAGCGCTTGGTAATGGAATGACGTCATCAGCTGAAGTAGACTGGCTAGGCAGACGACAAGGTGACCTGAAACAGAGAACGAGTTCTTAGTCTTTACCTAACAAAAAAAGGGATTTTGTATTGTTTTATGAATTTATATTCTGCTAATTTTCTTTGTAGTGATTTAAGAGAAAAAACCATCTGTTTGTTGAAGACTATAGAAGATATTTCGATTTCATGAACAACTTTAAATTCTCTCTGACTTTTTATAAAGTCATATTTACACTTCACTCTCCGTATTTTACTCTCCCACACATTAACTCACTCACTCATTACCTCTCTACTTTATAATCACTCATTCACTCACTTCCTTTCTCTCTCCCTCTCTCAATTACCTCTCTCTTCCACGTCTTCTAACTCTTTCTAACGCCTTTATTACATTTTACTTCTCATGCTCACTCCTTCCCTCTCTACTTCTTAATCACACATTCCCTCACTGCCTTTCTCTCTCTCTCTCTCATATATATACACACAGGTCCGTTCTTTTCTCACACTCATTCCTCCCTCGCTCTTACAAAGTCATTCACTATATCCTTCCTCTCACTCACTTCTTTCCTCTCTCACTCTTTCAATTTCCCCATTTTCACTCCCTCTCCGTAACACCTCCCTCTCCTCAGTCATTCGCTCTCTCTCTCTCTATCTCTCACACACATTCATTCCTCCCTCACTCTTACACAGTCATTCACCATATCCTCTCACTCACATTCTTTCCTCTCTCACTCTTT
>JAPFBL010001083.1:0-27500 GCA_026182355.1 Hermatobates lingyangjiaoensis | reverse complement strand
ACGGTAATTTCAGTAAGTTATAGACATCTTCTCGTCATATTTTTAATTATACAATCAATGGAGTACGATTTTGCCATAAAGTATATGAAAATGGTTTTTCTATAAAATGTTACCGCAAAAATATTTTTTTTGAAAGTGGTATAAGTTCATTCCTAATAGTTATAATTAAAACAACTCTCTTATTGCAATTATTATTGATTATTTTGACTGCACTGTGCACTGTATTTACCATGAATACTTCACTAAACTACGTACTAGTAAAAGACAAATAATTTCAAAATTATATGTTTTTGTTTTTTGTTATCTTAACGAAGATATTTACATTATACACTTGTTTATTCATATCGCTTTTTTTAATATAACTACGATTACTCGAGTATTTAAATGGCTTCGTTATTACTTTTTACATTAAAAATCCATTTTAGTAAAGCTAATGTTCTTTAAAAACATGGACTTAAATTTATTCTAGTTTTTATTCTTTGTAATACGTTATTTTTGAAAAGGTATAAGTCAATTTTGAGCTAAGGAAATCATTTATTTTTTAAACAAATATATTAATTATTATTTGCGAACTCTTAATTATCTCGATACATAAAAAAATGGACTTATACAACTTTCAAAAATAACAAGTCAAATTGTTTTTTTTTAAAGTAAAGACTATAATACTACTAAAATAATAATACAAGCAGGGGAAAAGGGTAGCCCAGTAGTTATTGTGCTCGCCTTCGGACTTATACATTCAGGGTTCAAAACCCACTCTGGCCCTCGATTTATTCACCTAAAGGAGAATAAATATGAGCACGTCTTCCTCCGGAGAAGATTTTATGCCATCTGTCACAAGCCTGTACTATATTAAGTACTCAAACAGAGATACTTGAGTTAGGCAAAATTTAGAACTTTTTATATTAGAAATAGGTAAAACTGTCATACCTCGTAAGATGATGATGAAAAACTCGATCGATCGAAGATGAACAACGTCCGAAAGCGCTCCAACTCCAGGATCATCTTACGAGGTATGACGGTTTTACCTATTTCTAATATAAATCATACTAACCTCAGTGGTATTAACAATATGCATGTATTTAAAATTTAGAACTCCCAATGTAGAATCAATTTTTGAATGGCATCACAAATGGCTAATGTTCGGCCTATGTGTGCTCCCTTGTGAGGCTGCCGCAGCAACCTAACCTAAGATACTTAGGTGAGAGTAAAGTAAAAATCGATCGAAATTTAAATATTTAATGTCAAATAAAAATGCCAAAAAAAATAATATAAAAAAATTTATTTCGATGATTTGAAGGATTTGAACGTTTTGAGGTTTCTTAAGTACAACCTCAAAAGAATTAAATTTTACTTAACTGTAGGTAGGGAGCCAGGTTATCTCAGTGGTTAACGTACTCATCTCTGAACTGATAGGACCGGGGTTCAATCCTCACTTGGCCCTCAATTTATTCTCGCGCGAGGTGAATAAATCTGAGCAAGTCGTTCCTCGGAGAAGAATATTGAAGGACGTTAAACCGTCAGTCCCGAGCCTGTGCGATGTCAGGTATTCCTTAAAGATCCCTACTCTAAATAAACTTGAGTTGGAGCAAAATTTAGGACTACCACTGTAGAATCAATCTTCATTGTGTGGTATCACATAGAGACAATGGCCGGCCTATGTGTGCTCCCTTGTGGGACTACCATTGCAACCTAACCTAACTAACTGTAGGTAAATAAGGTAATTATCCTTTAAGAAATTTAAAGGAGATTAATTAAAAGAAATACAATAAAAACTGAAATTCTATACCTAAATATAATATAGAAAATTTACTTTTACTCAGGCACTAGATTTTGTAATAAATAAGGTCGAAAATCAAAGCATATCGTGTTTCAGAGAGGATGTTAAACCGTGGGTCTCGAGCCTCTACCAAGTCTGGTACACCGATAACTTGTCTCTGGCACGCAAGAGCACAGGTTAACTTTAGCACAGATGCAAGCACATGTTACCCTAAGCTCAGAAAAAAAACCTACTTTCCTTGGGGTATAAGCTTTCAGGCTATGACAGTATATGTACATCATGTGGTGAAGAGGTTTAAGCTCTACGAAGCTGAAGAGGTCTCAAGAAAAAGAAGTTGATCTTGTTGTTGCCATAGTTACCTTCTTGTTTTAAAATGTTAAATAAAATTGTTTTTCTGTTTTTTTATACTATGTTTTACTGTACTGAGGTAATTTATTATTTTTTGTTTAAAAAGTTCTTAAGATATACGAAATATGTTCTAAAAACAAAATGGCTGGCACGTGATAAAAGTTTGTGTCAGAGACTTGGCTGATTTGGTAGGCACTCCCAAAAAGGTTGCCCACTCCTGCTCTACCATATCAGGTGCTTGTTAAAGATCTTCTACTCTAACTACTCTTAAGTTAAGAAAAAATTTAGAACTGCCAATGTAGGGTCAATGTTCGCCCTATGTGTATACCCTTGTCCGACTGCCGCTGCAACATAACCTTGGTTGAGTTTAAAATAATGGTACATGGAGTTTAGGTTAGGTAGAAGAACTGCCTGCAAGCTGGGTTAGTGTGCCTCAGGAGCTTGTTGAAGCTCTCAATTTCTCTTATAAGACATTTAACAGAGAAAAAATTTAAAAAAAAAATCGTTTCTTATACGCCGTCATACGTTAAGTCTATACCTCGATCCTTGTCCCTCCGTATTCACAATATCTGCAATAATCTCCAAGACCGCAGACATCACCTTAACCTCTTAAAGGACAAATTTTCTGAACGAGGCTATCCTCGCTCCTTCATTGATAGTCGTGTTTTACCGGCTGACATCTCCCACCAACCCAGACCCAAGAGGGATAGAAGTAACACTTCCTTCTTCCTGACAACCTACTTCCCTGGCGCTTATAAGCTTCGTGCTGTTATTAAGGAGTCTTTTCCGATTCTGTCTACTTCTACTTCTACTTCTTCCATCTTTAATCACCCCCCTTCTATTTCCTACCGTAAACCTGCCAATCTAAAAAGCATTTTCTCTCATATTTCCCCTCAGCCTTCCAATCCTGTTCCTGGAATGAAACAATGTGGACGCCGTGGCTGTCAAACTTGCCTGATTGTAAATCCTAATCCTTCCTTCGATTCCCCTCTCCACCATAGTTCCTACCCGGTTCAGGTCAATTCCTCCTGTACCTCGAGCAACTGTGTTTACCGACTGGATTGCACTCAGTGTGACTCCTTTTACGTTGGCTTAACTTCTAATAAGTTGAGCCTTCGTATGAATGGTCATAGGGCTTCAGTCGGTCAACGGAGTAACTATCCTGTAGCCATCCATGCGAACTCGCATGGACTCAGTTTCAATGACTGTTTCAGGGTTCAGATCCTGAAACAGATCCCCGAATCCAACAATAAAGTTACCCTAAGAGCTTCAGAGGAGGCATACATATGCTTACTTGATGCTCGCTCTTCCCCCGGACTCAACCTCAACCGATAATTTATTTATGATTTATTTATTTATTATTTTTTATTTATTTATTATTTTTTATTTATTTATTATTTTTTATTTTACTTTTTATTTATTATTTTTATTAATTTTAATTTGATTTATCTACTTTTTTATAATTTTTTATAGTTATAATTTTTACTCGTTCCTTTTACGTCTTAATTTGGCTCTTCATTTCCTTCCCTCCCTTCCCCCGCTTGGTGGTAAGTGGTGGGGTACTGGCTGCTGTTTCCGAGTTCAGTACCGCCCTGTCTTCCTGCGGGACTCTTCGCTCTTCGCACCTCCTGATGACGACGATTGTCGAAATATCGATGTGAGTTATGTCTGTGTCTTTCTGTGTGTTTCCTTCGTTTTTTATTTTATTTTATATATATATATATATATATATATATATATATATATATATAAAGAGTTCACATAAACACGTGAAATAACAATCAATGATCAAACCTCAATAAGAAATGGGAAAAACAAGACTAAGATCTTTCAACCGTAACAAGCGGTCTTCGTCAGAGTCAAAAACCCAACTGACGGTTTTTGACTCTGACGAAGACTGCTTGTTACGGTTGAAAGATCTTAGTCTTGTTTTCCCATTTCTTATTGTTGTTTGATCATATATATATATACGAATTCAATAATATATCAACCGTTGGATAGAATAGGTGTATAATAAAATCGGGATTCGGTCAATTTTCCAGGATCAAAATCAAACTCTCAATGCCGACGTTTCGGTTTTATTTAAAACCTTTTTCATAGGCAGAAGTCAGAATTTTTGAATTAGAAAAATGATGAAATTTACATTATATAAAATGAAGTAACAATAGATAGTGAACTAACATCTTAACTGGTCAAAAACTTGGACCAGACTGCGCAAGGAGGAATTTACGAGTATTTAAATGCTTTGAGTGCGTGCCCACAGAGGTATAAGGATGGTAATATCAAGGCCCTGCTACATCGTGCATATAAGACCTCATCAAATTGGAATATTTTCGATCAAGAAGCACAAAGAATAAAGCAAGTGTTGATAAACAATGGGTATACCAATAGACAGTTTGACAATATTCTTCACACATATCTAAATAGACAGAACAGTGGCATAAAGCCTCCCATAGATGATCAAGGTCAAACAAAAGTCAAATATTACTTGAATCAATTCTCTAGAACTTACAAAACTGATGAACGCATCTTGAAAACTATCATTAAAAATAACACCTCTTGCGTAAACCCCCAAGACAGATTAAAAATTAGTATATATTACAGAGGTTTCATTACTACGAATTTAATCATAAGAAACAATTCCCAAACAAAACCATTAGTCCAGCGGACCAATGTGGTATACCAGTATAACTGTACGATAGGGAACTGTGAATCCCTCAAATCTCCCTACATTGGTTCGACGACTACAACTTTGTCCTGACGGCTTACCATGCACCTTGCAGCAGGTGGTCCTAAAGACCATACTCAGAATACCCATAATGTTACACTCACTCGAGAAATTTTAGTTAATAACACAGAGGTTTTGTACTACGAAAAAGATAAAAACAGGCTAATGATATTAGAAGCCCTGAACATTTTGGAACGAAGACCAAACATGAATTATCAAACCGCAGGCTTCAATAATTTGTTAAAGCTATATACGGGAAATACACACCAGAGACATCAGTTGGAGTTGCAGAGTGAAGATATCCTAGGGACATCGGAATGAAATGGCAGCATTGATAAAACCTATTGTAACCTGTCATTTTGTTATGTTTACTAAATTGCATTATTGTATCGATTGTTAACTTTAAACTCATAGAAATATGTTATGTATAACTTTTATTTATGTTTTCTATTTTTAATTGTATAGTGAGTAAGCTTCGATTTATCTATTATCAAACCCTGAGGATGGTCATTGATGACCGAAACGTTGGTCTGTATTTTTATTTGTAATTTTTTCATCATTAAATGGATTGTACGAACAAATCTTTTGGTGAACTGTTGTACTCAGTACCAAGTAGATGGAAATGTGAGATCCGAAATCTTGAAAAACTGTATCGAAAAATAACGCATAGAGAAGTTGGGAAGAAATTTAATAATGTTTGTATAAACGAAGGTCTGCTACCTAGTTATACTAATATATATATATATTCTGTTCTTTTAAAAATCTGAGTATATTTTTCGTTTATTGCTTTTGTAGCCTCGAAGATAATGCCAAAATAGCAAGACTCTAGAATTATTAGTTTAGGAGGAAAAAATGACTAAAAACAGATTTTTGGCAAAAAAAAAGTGACTTTCCCGTCATCCATAACTGCTCCCAAACAATAGGGTTCATCTGCACTATGAGGCCCACTTTTGTGTAAAATATCAACTTGATCCATCAAAGATTCTGGACCGTAGCGTGGTAACAAACTTTGGATACATATACAACCACCCCCCAAACACAGACATCATCGAAAAAACTTCATAAAACGACTTCTGCGACCTCAAAACATGTAATTCCGTCAAAATCTCGAGATTGAATTTTTTCACCATCTCTATACTTTACTTATACGTAAAGTATAAAACATCAGAAAAACGACTTCTGGGATCTCAAAACATATAATTCCGTCAAAATCTCGAGATTGCATTTTTTTACGATCACTATACTTAACTTATAGGTAAAGTATAAAACATCAGAAAAACTACTTCTGGGACCTCAAAACATATAATTCCGTCAAAATCTCGAGATTGAATTTTTTCACCATCTCTATACTTATTAGTATATACGTAATATAATAGTATATAATAGTATAATAGTATTATACTAGTATAATAGTATTATATATAATAGTATTATATATATAATAGTATTATACTAGTTAACTAGTATAATAGTAGTATAATAGTATATAATAGTATAATAGTATTAGTATTATACGTAAAGTATAAAACATCATAAAACGACTTCTGGGACGTCAAAATCTCGAGATTGAATTTTTTCATCATCTTTATACTTTACTTATACTAAAAAGTAAAAAAAAGTACGAAAACTTGAAATTATGGTTATTTGAAGTATGGAAACTCGAGGATCTGTTTAGGCAAATCTGACGATACCCATGGGATGATATACGACATAAACATTGACACCTCAATGAGAAGAGGCAAGACCCCCTCCATACCACATCCTCTATAAAACAACTCTTAAATCCCCTTCATCAAAACACTACATACCAAGACATGAAAGACAAGTCCAGAATAAGCAGTGGAATTGCCATCTTCAGTTGAAAACATTGCAAAGAAAGCATCCAAGACATCTTGAAGAAACTTGACGATTTCATCTCCTTCAAGTTTGAGGGCTCTTGTCAAGGCTTCTTGTATCCCATCTGGATGAGCCTTCCACTGAAGAAGCGACAGCAGGTCGACTAGTCAAAAAAACATTGCAAATCATTAAGAGAAGTATAACCATTAAAGTAAATACTTTATTTTTCTGAGTATAATGTACAATTAAAATCCTTTAATTTTATCAAAAATAGACAAAGTGCCGTAGGAGTCTATTCGGTAGTGCTTACCGACCGATTTTATTGTGTACAACAATTTAGTACTACTAAACTGCTTGATAGATTGTCGGATCATTAGACAATCAGGTAGTAAGGTAGTTAGACAATAAGATAGTCAGTATGGTAGTAGATAGTCAGATAGAAGGGTAGTAAGTAGGCAGATAGAAAGGTAGTTCGGTAGTAAGATAGCAGGAAAGATATGCAGTTATACAGATAGCCTGATAGTAAGGTAGTCAGGTTGTAAGGTAAAAGGTAACGTTGTCAGTATAGTAGCAGGTAGTCAGATATGAGATAGTAAGGTATACCGATACCGATAGTCAAGTTGTAAGGTGTCAGCAAGTAAGGTAGTCAGATAACGTTGTCAGTGTAGTAGTAGGTAATCAGCTATGAGATAGTAAGGTAGTCAGCTTGTAAGATAACAGGCTGCGTTGTCACAATGGTAGCAGGTAGTCAGATATGAGTTAGTAAGGAAGTCAGGTTGTAAGGTAACAGATAGCGTTGTCAGTATTGTAGCAGGTAGTCAGACATGAGATAGTAAGGTAGTCAGGCTGTAATATCGTCAGGTAACGTTGTCAGTATTGTAGCAGGTAGTCAGATATGAGATAGTCAGGTAAACAGACAGTAAGGTATTAAGTAAGAAGACAGAAAGTAAGATACTAATATAGGAAGGTAGTCAGCTAGTAAGATAGCCTGGTAGTAGCATAGTCAGGCTGTAACGTAGTCATTGTAAGGCAGTCAGTAAGTGGTCAGACAGTGAGATGGTAGGGTTGCCAGGTTGTAAAATAGTCAGTTAGTAAAGTGTCAGGTAATCATATAGGTATGATTTATATTAGAAATAGGTAAAACCGTCATACCTCGTAAGAAGATCATGGAGTTGGAGCGCTTTCGGACGTTATCCATCTTCGATCGCAACAAACCATCCGTTCGAAGATGGACAACGTCCGAAAGCGCTCCACCTCCATGATCTTCTTACGAGGTATCACGGTTTTACCTATTTCTAATATAAATCACACTAACCTCAGTGGTATTAACAATATGCATGTATTTAATCATATAGGTAGTAAGGCATCTAGGTTTTAACTTAGTAAGATAACAGCATAGATAGTTATTAAGTTAATCATCTAGTAAGGTAGTCTGGCAAGAAAGTAGCCAGGTAGTTAACTAATAAGGTAGTCATTAGGAGCCTGCCCGTGTATACTCGAAATACGTTACAAATATAAATTAAAACTGGATAGAACGATGAATCTTATAATCCAGATGCCTTAATTAAGAAAACATCCGTGGTAATTGATATTGAGCCTTATATTATGGAAAGTACAGTAGTGTACAGAAAAGGGGGAAACTGTAAGGGTACTTTGAATACAAAAGGTATAAACAACAATAAGACATTCAACAGTTCTTCTGTTGGATTGCAGTAGTTATCCCATTCGATAATACACATAGATCAAAGATTGGCCCTTTGTGACACTAAAAAATGATGATTGCACAAGGGAGGTTATATATTTTGCTTATTTAGGGATCTTTAGAGCAGGGCTTCTTAAACTGTGGGTCGCGACCCCCAGGGGGGTCGCGAGACTACTGAAAGGGGGTCGCAAAGATCTGATACTTTTCAATCATTATAAATAAAATTTTAAAATTAGTATACACACTACGTACAAATATAAATGCAAATAAAAATCATACAAAATACTATTGTAGTTTTATTATAACTATTTTTTGAAAAAAGTGGCAATGCAAAACTGTTATGCAGGTTTTTGTTTTGTAACAAAAAATTGTTACAAAAGTTTATTTTTTCTATTGAATAAATATATATATAGTTTTATGTCATTCTATTTATTGTGTTTTATTACGACCGATATCCCATCAACGTTTCCAATTATATATATGTGAAATGAATGGGTACGTATTCTTTAATCCTTATTTTATTTACATTGTAAAATAGTGCGATATGACATCTACATCTACGGTTAATATATATTTCATTATATGGAGGAGGGGGTCGTTTAAAATTTCCTAAGCTTGAAGGGGGTCGCTATATAAAAAAGTTTAAGAAGCCCTGCTTTAGAGTACCCAGCATCATACAGGCTCTGAAAAATTCTCTCAGAGGGATGACATGCTCAGATTGTTGTTGTTGTTGTTGTTGAATAAAACTTCATTTGTATAGAGACTTTTGTTTGTTTATCCATTTTACCTCAGAATGAGTAAATACAACACAATTACGGATTCCAAAACTAATGATATAACATTAAGACCTAGAAAATTGACAGAATTCTGATTAAATAATACACCTCTATTCTATTAAACGGTTGATACATTATTTGAATTTTGACATACTATATAGTTAACATACAACAGTACACTTACCATAGTTGGGCTGACCCGACAGGGACTGTACTTGTTAGACTGACGTCTAATTATATAATCTGGAAGTTGATGGTACTCTTTATCCTCAGTTTGGTAAGCTTTAAAGCTGAACTCTTTTTCCTCGGAACTGTGATTGGATACATTGAGAATCTGAAACAAACAAAACATACTACTTATAACAAACAAACAATCTGGAGTGGCCTACACTCAACTTTACTATAAGCAAATATAATCAACAGTTCTCTTTCTTTTTTTAATGTGACTACCGTGATGAAGTTTGTAATATATTCTTAAAAAATATTATCAAACTTCTTTTGGATCAGGAGTTCTCAACATGGTAAAACAGTTTTCAGGGGGTTCACAAGCAAAAAAGGTTCAGAACCTCCTGTTTTAGACAATCAATTAAACAAGATCATTTCTTTCATTATTGCTATAAACATTTAGTTTAAGAACAAATTAAAAAATCTATTGAAATGGTTTGATAAAACCATTAAAATTAAAACCCTCCACTTAGAAGATCCTTGCTTTTCTCATGGTCAACTGTATGTTGGTTGTTCAAGAGTACGAAATCCAAGAAACCACAAGTTCATACTCGTATATGCACCAGGAGGAAAGACCAGGAATATTGTCTATACAGAAATATTTAGAGATTCATAATTTGTTATGATGTTTATTATATTATATTTTTTGTATTTTGTGAGAATGAAATTGATATTTAAATGCTATAGAAATTGAAATAAAGAATAGAAATAAAAAATTTGTGTTTGATTACTTCATAGCAACCCGGGCAACGCCGGGTATTTCGGCTTGTAATAATAATAATATCTGGTTATTTCCAATTGAACAAAGCGTGTGGAAATATTATCATAAAGAAAAACCTACCTGCGGCTGCCATTACCAGTTAAAGTCAAAATGTAAACAAACAGGTTATACAGCAAACCTTATCTTATAGAGGTTTTTGGGCCCTAGGGGGCCGGGGTTAGGATGCCCCCCAGAGTTTAATAGCCTAAAACCACCCCAAGACCTATAGAAAGTGCCTTGCAAAAGAATTTTTGAAAAAGGTCCATTGTAGGCCGAATGCATAAGGTACAAACATACATACATACATATATACAGAGCCACGAAGAGAATTTATATATAGATTGAAACAAAATTCATCACCACAATGTTAAAATTGGGATGAATAGTATTATTATAAATAAATATTTATAAAAGTTTTAACGAAATGAAGGACACAAAGTTCTACATAAGTTGTAACAGTGAACACTGAAACCTTCCAACCGGCTTTCACATTGATACTACATATTCGATATTTATCTGTATAACAAGATATCACATAAACATAAAAATCCATTATCAAACCACAATATGAAATGGGAAAAAAGACTAAGATTTTTCAGCCGTAACAAGCGGTCTTCGTCAAAAACCCAAATGATCTTACCTCTATATGTGTATAGTCGATTGAGGTCTGATAATACCTATCAAACAACTAGCCCTTATACATATGGCTTAGTCCTCCATTTATTAATATTACTTTTATTTTACTAATTATACCATTTTATTGCTTTATAATTTAATTTTAGTTTTATTATTATTAAGTATCAGAAAAAATAACTTGAGAAAATTTTTGACTCTGACCAAGTAATGTTCATATAATTTAAATGAATTACTTAAAATAATGATAATGTTAGAATCTTATTTCTTGAAGAAATTCTTTCAATTGACAAGACCCTCGAATTTCTGTACTAATAGAGTCCGAACAGGTCCGGAAACAGAAAAGTCCGGAAATTGGTAACATGGCATGATAAGGGAGAATGGATACAATATTCTCTGCCTCATCTTGCTTTAAATCAAAATCACAATCACAATCATCAAATACAGGGGATACAGTTAGTTACGTTTATTATACATTAAAATACATAATAATAATATTTTATATGCGTAATAAAGTTCGCTTTCGTTTCGTTTACTTAAGATAACGAAATTGAAGTAGCCTAGGCTACTCGGTCTCACTCTGCTCTCATTGTGTATTACCATACCCGGATGATAATTTATGCCATTTTGAAGAAAAAAAAAGGTTTCTTGAAGTACAGAAATTCGAGGGTCGAGTGTCATTTTGTTACTCTGTACATATATATGTAATGTTCGTTTCATTTGACTAAATTAATTCAAATCTATATAAATAAAATAATGATGTTGTCTGTACATTGCTTAGAACTGACTCAATTCAAGTTTTCTTTACGTTTCATACATTGGAAAAACCTAATCCACCCTTTGAAAAATTTCTGTCGGTTTGTCAGTTTGCCCGTAAAATTTTGTCACAAGTAAAGTCAGCCACCATAACACATATCAAGCTGAAACTTTTACAGTAAATTTGTGTATGTCTAACTTAAATTATAGCCTCTGAATTGATTGGAAATTCAACGTAGAAATGAAGTTATGGACGTTTAAAGCAAAAACGTTCGTCACAAGTAAACTCAGCCACCATAATACTACATAGCGAGCTCAAACTTTGACACTAGATTTGTGAATGCCTAACGTAAAATATAGGCTCTAAATAGATTGATAATTCAGTGCAGAAACAAAATTATGGGGCTTTAAGCTGTATTTTGCTCACTTCGCGGACAAGTTTATTTTGAAGATACACAGGTGTGGCAAGTAGGTATTGTTGTTGATTTTAATTTCATTTGAGCATATGAATATATTGCGTATTTCACATCATTGAAAAGGTGTTTCCCAGAGTTCAAGATGTACTATCTATTCACAATAAATGGCTTTGTGAACGAGGAATTCTCAGCCCTTAATATGAACAGGCAGGAAAAACCAACAAACAAGTTCTTACGCTATATCAAGTAAAAGTTAGAACTTAAAAGTCAGTAAAGAGAGTGATTAGTAATGAGGAAGCAGTTCATTATCCAACTGAATTTCTTGGCTCCGTGACTGCCTCCTCATGAGTAAAAACTTAAAGTAGGAACACCATCATACTGCGTTTAGTATCAGTAACAAATTTCATGTTACGAAACTTGAGTGCCTCAGGAAATGTGAGAAGGGACAGGACCATTTTCTCAAATGGTCAACTGTAGTTTGCTTGCTCAAGAGTTAGAGGTTCCAACTCTTTGTTCTTCCAGACAGACACCTAATGTGGTGTATACAGAAGTATTTGTTTAACACTACACTAATAATGGTATTTTTTATTATTCTATAATTTCTAATGATATTTTGGAATACCAAGTAGAATCAAATTTTTGATTCCGTCAAAGAGGGGTAGGTTTGCTAGTATATTATAAACCAGATAATACATTTGCTTTCAATAAATTAGTTAGACAGGTACGTCTAATATGAATAAATTAGAATGATCAGTATATTCAAAACACATTAACATTGAAGTAATAACATTAAATTAGTAGTTCTTTTAGTAATTTATTATAAATGGCCGCCATATTTAAAACTGTCTATATTGAAGAAATATATTAAATAATTTGTAAATACGATTCAGTGGTGTTCATTTAATTTGAATAAATTGTTAAAATTATCATATTGTAAAACATACTTCGATTTTTCAAATAATTCTGAATAATAAGTGAGCATATAACTTAGCCATACACGTTATATTTAAACATATAAATTGTGATCCTCTTTTACAAATAACTATACATATATAGTGATTATATATTAATCACACGCAGTCTATCTTAATAAATAATAATATAACGAATGTGTATAGAACAGGATATAACTCAGTACATACCTTTGAATGATGAGTACTAATAAGATATGTAGGTTCAATCAAAATAAATTATATAGTTAGAATGATCAGCACTTTTAAAACTCAATTTCATTGAAAATATAACTTTCAATAATAAGTATTAGATGAACGTTTAATCTGAATAGAGGTAAAACGGACGCCATGTTTAAAACACAATTCCATTAAAAATAGGAGTTTGAATAATTAGTAATAACTAATAAGGCAGGTACGTTTAATATGAATAAATTAAAATGGTGAGCATGTTTGAAAACAAAATTTCATTGAAAATTAACTTTTAATAATTAGAAATAACTAATTAGGCAGGTTACGTCTAACTTGAATAGTTAGAAATCAGTTAATAGTTGAAACTAGTTAGAATGATCAGCAGATTTAAAACTAAATTCATTGAAAATATAACTGTCAATAATAAGTATTAGATGAACGTTTAATCTGAATAAATTAGGTAAAACGGACGCCATGTTTAAAACACAATTCAATTAAAAATATAACTTTCAATACGACCGACTTCATACTTGGCAGCACCTTCAATTTGGACTGATCACACAATCTAAGGGTCCAAGGTACATATACTTAACGAACAGGTTGTGCCAGCAGATAGCTTAATTCCCTATTATTAATATCACTTTTATTTTATATTTTATCAAATAAAATGAGTATAAATAAAATATAAAAACTGACTACTGATGGTTAGTTACAAAATTGAATCACAAATAAACAATAACTAATTATTAATTTATTTTTCAATTTAAACGTACACAGCTTATCACAACTACCAGCCATTTGCTCAATCAAATGATTTATTAAATATCATGATTATTTTAAATAATATATTCAATGAATTATTATCTTAACAGGCTATGAACAATACGACTATTTTGTGAAATTTTTTGAGTCAAAACGATTCAAGGCCAAGTGAAAGTTATTGAGGCGTAATTAGTTATGATGTGAAGGTAGAAAGAGAAAGAGATAAATAAAGTGACAGAGAGAGAACGAGTGGGTGATGATGGAGGGGGGGGGGGACTGATCGTGTTTACATTTCACACAATTAGACCATGAAAACAGTTTTTATTCACAACTAAGCTACCCGTGTCCTGTTGGGTCATCCAACACCTTTCTTTTGAATGACTCATGTTCACGTAAATGTTTAATAAACTCTAAATTAATTCATTTCTAATAATCAATATATTTTTAACACAGTTCTCTTTATTTACATTTTTTGTACAATTTGAATTTTCAAAAAAAAAACTTTCATGAGTTCTTTCAGTGAGAGTAACATGTAATTGCTCATTTTGAAATGCTAAGAATGCTAAAATTACTTAATTTAGAATATCTGCATTTATATGACCATAATTGCATTATCAAGAAAGGTGTTGGATAACCCAACTGTTCACGGGTAATCTATTGATTAATAAAAATGCATACAAGAAATAATCATGTTTTATTAATCTACAAAACTTAAAACATAGACCATCTCTAGGCGTGCCGAAGATGGTCAAACGTATTATGTATTTCTGCCCGTCATGCAAGATAAAAGTTCTTTCGAATCGCTGTTCGTAAAGCGAATTGCTCGTACAATGGGGCAATCATACTACGCTACTGAACAACTAAAAAAATTATAATATTTGACAAAAAAAATGAACAACAACAATAAAAGAATAATTAATATTTCAGATAGGATATCTATATTTACAGATGGAATAGAGTATTTGTTAAGATTAAAATGTTTAAAGGAGCGTGGCAGGAATGAGGCCACAGGGACTCCACTCCGGTGTCTCACACATCATCAGCATACAGAGCTCGCTTCCCATTTAAACGGCATATTTAATACACGAATTTAATTTAATTAAACCATCACGCCTTCACGCTAATTTAATTGAAATTATACGCATAGATATATATAAAGATTTCACATAATCACGTGAAATAGCAATCAATGATCAAACCACAATATGAAAATAGGATAACAAGACTAATATCTGACGAAGACCGCTTGTTACGGTTGAAAGATCTTAGTCTTGTTTTCCCATTTCTTATTGTGGTTTGATCATTGATATATATATATATATATATATAATAATATAATATATAAATATATATATAATCATAGAAATGATATTACTAATTTAAGTAATATTTATTCTGGAGTGTTGTGCTGAGGTTTAGTGAAATTTGATTTATTTAGTTCCCTTGAGTGAACAGTGTTGAGGTTATTTGTAATGTTATCTTATTAGTCTAGTCGAAGGTTTTGTCCGGCTAACATTGTTGTTCCTTTAAATAATGTAAATTTCATTTTCTTAGTTAAAAAATTCTTACTTCTGTAAGTAATATTGTTTTATGTATCTCTGAAATATTTCTGCTTGTAATATTCATGAGTTGTAACAATCCATTTTCATATTGTGTATATGTTTGATGTTGATATGTGATTTCTTATTATCCTTTGTTTGTAGGCCTATGAAAAAGGTTTTAAATAAAACCGAAACGTTGGCAACGAGAGTTTGATTTTTTATCCTGGAAAATTGACCGAACCCCGATTAGAGAACACACCTATTCTATCAAACGGTCGATATATTATTGAATCTGTTATATATATATATATATAACAATAGGAAATCTCAATAAGAATAAAAGTTGGACAAAGATTAAAATTTTTAATTGCGATTAATCACAGGATTAAAAATTTTAACCGTGCATTAATCTTACTTTCAATCGTAATTTTTTGTTTAAACTATTGTCTGATATCAGTGGAAATTCTAACCAGTAGTTTGGTTTTCAATACAAAAATCCTTTATTTATACCAAGAAAGAGTTCAAAAAGTTAATGGTTACAAAGGAAAATTGATTGAAAATAGGAGCTAATATTTAGAAATAAAACCCTAACAACATTGTGGGAATATTAATTGCCTTTTTGTAATATGATTAAACTGAACGTTTTTGGCTATTTTTTTTTAATTTTTATGTTTATTTATTTAATTTATTTTAGTTACTAAAGTTACAAATCATGAGAGAAGAACTAAACTATTGTTTTCAATCATTTGGTAATTTTTGATCCATTTATTGTCAAACTACATAGATTGTAATTTTAAGTACAATTTTCCTTGAATCACCATTACTGCTACATTAAAAATATGTATAAATAAATACAAAATATTTTATTACTTATTGGAAATAAACTTACGCCATTTTATAATAGTTTATAAAGAAAAAAAAAAAGGAATTCTAGCAGTGAAAACAGATTTGATATTTGCTCAGTAGTTTCCGAGAAAATAGCAGTTGGAAAACCTGCAAAATAAGCAAAACCTTGTGTTTTTGCGGGTTTTTTTTACGAAAAATATGAAGTGCGTCAGTGAGACACGGTAATTATATAATAAACAAAAAAATTATATAAATTTGGTATTATATTAACAAATTATAATTATATTAGTACAAAAAACTACTAATGAAAAAAATTAATGTTGTTAGTACACAGAGGTTAACATAAGTGACATTATAATTATCTTGGTGGCAAAGTAGCCCACTGGCTTACGTGCCCTCTTCTGGACGGGTAGACCTAAGGTTCGAAACTCACTCTTGACCTCAATTTATACACACAGGAAGTGAAAACCTCTGAGCACGTCGTGAATCAGAGAAGATGTTGACCCCTTGGGCCCAAGCTTTTACGATTAGGTACTCGTTAAAGTGGAAACGTGCCACTCTGAACTGGTATGGGGTTCAATACCTCAATACGAGGGTACTCTGGCCCTCGATTTATTTATACGGGAGGTGAATAAATCTGAGCACGCCGTTCCTTAGAGAGGCCGTTAAGCCGTCAGTGGTTTTTCATCAGTGGATAGAATCCAAAACTGGAAGATCAATAACGAAAAGAGATAACGAGATAAAGCAGAGCAACTTGTTTGTTTTTTCATAAACAAAATCTTACAGTTCTCCCATACTCCTGAAAGAATGAATTCTTTTTGCTCTGTTTTTTAACACACTAGATTAGTTTTCTTACATGCAAAAAAAAAGAGAAGAAAAAAGAAGGTAGAAGTTAAGGGAGTTTGGGCGACGCTGGCATTTCCCAAGATAAATGCATTTATGGAAGATGTCACGAGCTGATTAAGGGGAGCTGGGATAACTGAAAAAAGTTAAGTTTAAAAACTCTCATAAGCCATGTAAATGAAGCGTCTATAGAAGGGTTGTATTAGCTAGTCGTATCCTCAGCACCTGACTAAAATTATGTCATATCAGCTAAAATATTACATATATTACACAAATGACGGCAATTAAAAGTTAAATAAATATAAGATGAATATAAACACAATAAATATATTGTCATATTCACTAACCCACCGCACACAATGTAATACTATTAGCTTTGAATAAAACTCATTAGAATTAAAGGACTTACATTAGAATTAAAAACGACTATTAGCTTTTCTTCTTCCCTCCTCACTCTCTCTCTTTCTCACTCACTCTCTCTCACTCTCTCTCTCTCTCTACTTCTATAATATATATATATATATATATATACATAGTTCACACAGGAAAGAGAAAACACAAATAAAGACACACACAAAAGACTCACAACGATATTTCGACAGTCGTCGTCATCGGGTAGAAGTAGTCCCTTTGAGTAGCTGAAGCTAACTGAGTGGTAGGCCAAATGCAACGAACACGCGCGCACTCTGCCGGCCGCCCCAGGTAAGCTACTAACTACAGAGAGAAAAATAACTTAAAGAACAAATAAAAGTAAATAAAAATAACAGAAGGAGAAGAATAGTAAATGAAGTAATAAACAATTAAAAAATAAAAAAAACTAAATAAATAAAAAAAAATAAAAATTAATAAAATAATAAATAAATAAATGATTAAAAAGAAAGTAAATAATTAAATTAACGGTACAAGTTAAGGCCAGGATATATATATGAAGATATTCTCGACATCTTCTACAAAACGAAGAGAACTAAGGACCTCCTAATTCCAAATAGACCTAAACTCACCGTAGATGATCTGCAACGTAGTCACCTGGTGTACCAGTACATATGCACTACAGGGAGCTGTGTAACCCTGCCATCAAGGTACATTGGGATGACTACGACCAGACTATCGAGACGCCTGACCATGCACCTAGCCACGGGGGCGCCTAAAAATCACTCAGAGGAGGTCCATGGCACTGTACTTACAAGACAAACATTAGTTGAGGGGACCACTATTTTGGATTGCCATTGTGATGCTAATAAACTGCGTATCCTCGAAGCTATTTACATCAAAGATGAAGGACCAAATTTGAATATTCAAAATAGTGATTTTTGTATCATTCCTAGCCTAAAACCAATAGAAAATAGATTTAGAATTGTTAAGGGAATGGAAGTTAGCGGGTAGTTTGAGTTGATTCTCTATGGCCGGGTCAAATTTTATGACACGGACTATACATTCGCTAACGACCAGTCCTTTCCCACTCACATCACATCACCACCCCCCCCCCCCCCCCCCATTCCATCCACCTATTAGTATTTGTAACTTTCTTTATTTAGTTTATTTATTTAGTTGATGTTTATTTTGTATTAACCTGAAGATGACATATGAATGTTGAAAGCTCGTTTATTAGTGTAAAGTGATTATAGATTTAGATCATGTTTTTAAATTTCTTTCTTAATTTGACCCTTTTACTTGGAAATGTCATTGGCGAACCTGATTTATAGTTTACCTACTACAATAAGGAGAATAGCCAGGAGGTTAGAATCAGTTAACAAAAAGGTCGTTAACGCAGAAACTGCGATCATTTTCAATAATATATATATATATATATATATAAACTCAAAAATTGTTATTGACCTCTTCTAATCTATTCACTGTTTTGTTATTGAGGGCTAGGTCAAATAAAAGAAAATAAACTCCTTTCTAGACCGACGTTTCGATGTATTTGTACATCATCTTCAGGGCTAAAAGTAGAGTAAGACTATAATACATTTATCAAAACAATCTACAACTCACATAGAGAAATAACACACACTTTTGTTAAAACCAACAGATACACACAAAAGGTTATATTTTATAATCAGAGTTGTTGAGTACACATCTATTTAAAAGTATCAGACAAAAGGAAATTAGTTTTCCTTGGAAAGTGTGCTACTGGTTATTTAAGTTACATAAGAACTAATTGGTTATAAATCCGAAAAACACTACTTGTTAATTCATCTATCATTTCCACAAAACAGGGCGGGTGAACATATGAAGGTTACATGAAGAAAGGTTAGTTTATGACTTAAGGTTATCATCCATGTTACAATGATTTACTATTGTTATTATGACTGGTGATGGGAAAGAATGTTTGTATAAATATGGCTAAACTTTTCAATATCAGACCTCGAATTACAAGTGTTAGGAGTTTTCTGTATGTGTATCATTTCTTTTATTATTCTTTTCCCAGGTCTTGCTTCCATGTCAATGATTTTGGAATTTGTAAGGTCAAAAGTGTGATTTAAAGAGAGAGCATGTTTTGCTAGAGCACATGTAATATTCTTTTTCTTAATGTCCGTTTTGTGTTGTGCCAATCTATTTCCTAAGTACTGACTGGTTTGTCCTATATATGTCATGTTGCAATTTGTGCAGTTAATTTGGTATACTATATTGCTTTTGTTATTGTTAGGTATGATGGATTTTAGTTTTAAAAACACTGTATTATTGAGTGTTTTTGTACGTTATTTTGCAGTTTGTATTAGCTTTTATTGTTCTGTTTAGTTGTTCTGATAAACCTTTAACATATGTGAGGCTAGCATATTTGCAATTTTCATGGGTTTGGTTGATCGGAGAAATGTTTGAATCTTGGTCAGTGTTTGAAAATGGTCTTGAAATGTTAATACCTACATTCTCATTGCCATGTCTGTCATGTAATGTTCTTTGTGTGTTAGGACTGTTGGAAATAGTAGTGTTAACGAGATCTATTGGGAAGTTATTATTGATTAAGATGGTTTTTATTTGTTTTATATTTTTATTATGATATATGGGATCACTGAGATGAAGGGCTCTATTTTTTAAGGCTATGGCAAAATTAATTTTTTTGATTTATTGGATGGTGGGAGTTAAAGTTGAGGTATCTATCTGTTTTGTGAGGTTTCCTCCACCAATCTAACGCTTATGGTACCATCTGCGTTATGAATCGTGAGCATGTCCAGGAAAGGGATTTTGTTGTTCTGTTCTATTTCTATCGTGAACTGTATTTTAGGATGTACTTTATTGAAATTGTCTAGTGTTGTCTGATGGCTGTCTTTAGGTATGGCTAAGTAAATGTCATCTACATATTTGTGAATGAACGGTATGTTGAACGGCAGTGAATTAATAGCATGGTCTAGAGTTCTATTCATGACTAGGTCTGCTAATATGGGTGCTATTGGACTACCCATGGCAACTCCATCAATCATTTCGTAGGTTTTATCATTATATTGAAAATACCCCTTTTTCATGCATAGATCTAGTAACCGTAAAAAATCTGATTTTGTTAGTGGCGTGTGTTTATTTAAAGTCTCCCATTTTTCATTTATTATGTCATATACTGTTTGTAAGGGAACGTTGGTGAACAATGATGTTACATCGAGTGAAGCCAGAATGTAATTTTGTGGGATGTTATGTTGTTTTACTCTTTGGTAGAATTGGAAAGAATCCCTTATGTTGTATTTGTTAGATGAGAGGTGTAACAATGTTTGGGACAGGAATTTGGCTGTTTCATATGTAAGACTATTATTAAAGCTTACTACCGGTCTTATAGCATTGTTTTTATGTGTTTTGACCAATCCATATAACCTTGGTGGGATGCTGTTATACTTAATTAGTTTCATTTTTGTTCGCAAATTTATCTTTTTAACTTCATAACGATCTCATTGTTTTCTCTTTGAAGAGATGACGTGGGATTTCGTCTAGCATCTGTTATAACTTTGTATACTGAATGATCTGAGAGTAAATTTTCTATTTTGTTGTTATATTCTTCTCGTTCCATAATGACAGTCGCATTGGTTTTATCCGATTTCAGTATTAACAAATTAGGGTTATCATTAATAAACTTTTTAGTTTTATTGAGTAATCTGTTGTAGTAATCTGTTTTGTTTTGCTGCTTCTGTTTGTGTATAAAATTAGTTACTATGTTTGCAACTTGGCATTTAAGCTGATTATGTTTATCTTTGTTTGAATATTCTGTTATAATGTTCTCTAGATCCGCTATAATCTGTATGAGAGGAAAATCTTTGTTGTTATATTTTATACTAAATTTTGGTCCAAGAATAAGGAGTTCTATTACTTCATCTGGGATATGGGTGTTGGTAAGGTTTGTGACCCATATAGCTTTATTGTTTGTGTCGTTTTGGGTTTTTTGTTGTACGTTAATGAGAGATTTGAGCTTCTTTAATTATTTTTCTTTAGTTTTATTGAAAATTGCATTGTATTCGTTTTCGTGCATTTAGAAATCTATCGCATAACTGTGTACCAGTTACTAACTGTCTGAGCTGAATCATTTTACTGTGTTTTTCTTGTAGTAGTTGTTTGATTTCCCATATACAAATTTTGATAACCTTTTGTATGTATCTGTTGGTTTTAACAAAAGTGTGTGTTATTTCTCTATGTGAGTTGTAGATTGTTTTGATAAATGTATTATAGTCTTACTCTAATTTTAGCCCTGAAGATGATGTACAAATACATCGAAACGTCGGCCTAGAAAGGAGTTTATTTTCTTTTATTTGACCTAGCCCTCAAAAACAAAACAGTGAATATATATATATATATATATATATATATATATATATATATATATATATATATATATATATATATATATATATATATAAATATATATATATATATAAAAAGATTTCACATAAACACGTGAAACAACAATCAATGATCAAACCACAATAAGAAATGGGAAAACAAGACTAAGATCTTTCAACCGTAACAAGCGGTCTTCGTCAGAGTCAAAAACCCAACTGAACACTAGATGCAGAAAACATCTGGTGAGGAGCTGAGAAGAGTGGGAGGGAAGAGTGGTATTTTAAAAGGGTGAAAGCACAGGAAAGGACTAATGTCCAGAAAGGGATGTTTGGGGAAACAAAGGAGTACAGTAAGAAAAAGTAAAAAACTGTCTGCTAGCTGTCAACCCTCTTTGAAGAGGCTATTGCCCTCATGACGAAAGTATCAAGTTTGAAGAGACCGTTACTAATGTTTATAATATTAGATCTATTAAATTTAATTAGAGACGATTCAATAATATTTCTTAACAACATTGATTTTTCATAGGTAATAAATTTAGCTCCTGTCCAATCAATATGATGATTTTCATTTTTTATATGCAAGAATAAGGCACTACTTTTTTCCTGTCTACTTACGTTATATTGGTGTTGTTTTACACGTGTCTTTAATGATTTACCAGTTTGACCAATATAAATTTTATGGCAATTTTTGCACGGAATTTTATAAATACCAGCGGACTCCAATTCGCTTGGAGAGTTTTTTATTAACATATTACCCACGTTATTACGATTAGAAAACACTATATTAAAATCAAGTTGTTTGGCTAATCTTGGAAGGGGGTCCAATGATTCGTGGTATGGCAAAACTATAGAATTTGATAATAAAAGGGGCTCTTTTGAAGTATTAGAGAAAGTTTTTTTAGCACCCTTCAAAGCTAAATCGATATAAGAAGAGGGGTATTTTAATGAAAGGGCAATTGACCTAATGTTATTAATCTCTTCATTAAGGAATTCAGGAGATGAAACTCTTAAAGCTCTCAAAAACATATTTCTAAAAACAGAAATTTTAACATTTTTTGGATGCGATGAATAAAAATGAACGTATGCAAGTACATTCGTAGGTTTTCTATATACACTAAAGCGTAACTCATTAGGTAACCTATGGATCAGGACATCTAAGAAGGGCAAATTACCACTTATTTCTTCTTCCATTGTGAATTTGATTGTCGGCACTAATGAATTCAATTTTGTTAGGAAATCAACTTTATTTAAAGAATTGGGACAAATGCAAAGAATATCGTCAACATATCTAGTTATAACATAACATATCTAGATAGATATGTTAACGATATTCAACATATATTCAATAATTTTAAAAAAAATTATCTCAATTCATCCTCCACATAACGTTTTATTTATAAGTATAGTTTTATTTTGAACCGTTAAACGGCATGGCTTGTATGCCTCTTACAAGCTTTCCGATTGAATTATAAGTCAAAAATTTTTTTTTGTTGAAAAAAATAGTTCCTGTTTTTTTTAAAAAATCTGTGGTTATTTTTCGTATAAAATATCAACCACCTCCAGCAGGCTTTGATTATCAAAAGTCAGATTAATAACATGTCCGTTATCCCCAGTGCAAGGAGTACCCCCATAGATTTAAATTCAATAAACACATTGTTAATTCACCTACTGAGCGCTAGGAGCGCTTGCATGCGTATGTTGACTTTCTATTATCACTGTTAAGTGATATAAAATTTCTATAAAATAAAGAGTTTCTGAATTTAAACTCTTTTTAATCGTTTATTTGTTTCGTTATTTGTTATTATAATATTAATGTTTTTTAACTCTGAAGATGACCAGAGAAGTCGAAAACTCGATTAATCAAGTAAAGTTCTTTTGCCTTAAAAGTTTTTCTTAAGATGACCTTGGGAGAGTTACTCTTTCAGTTGCAACATCGCAAAGTGGTTAGAAGAAAAGAATACGTTCTTAAGAAGATCGTCAACACTGAAGGCGCTTTGGTTTTCAATGCGCTTGGTTCCCCTCTCGTACCATTCCTGAAGACCGGTTCAAACCGAAAATTAGAGACTTCTTTTAGAAAGCTTTTAATTTTTATATGTTTCTTTATATACACTTAAATATATTTAGGTTATATATATATATATTATATATATATATATTATATATACATTATATATATATATATATGTATATATATATATATATATATTATATATATATATGTATATATATATATATTATACATATATATATATTCACTGATAAAACGAAATACGATCCAAACTGGACACAATACGAGTTCGAGATTAACAAAGAGCAACAAACAAAGTAAGGAAACACACTTACAGACTCAAATTTTCGGGTAATCCGTCTTCAGGAGAAAAGAGAATGGGAGACCAAGCACGTTGTAGGCGCAATGGCAAGTAACCAACCCGGCAACCGCCAGCGCTGTCAACCGTACCCGGTCTTAAAGTATAGAATTAGGAGAAGATATAAACAGAAACTCAGATAAGCAGTACTGGTTAGGTAAAACTATAAATAGGTGAAAAATTATAAACAATATAAGATAAAAACAAACTATAAAAACAAAAATAATGATAGAGAAAAGAAGAAAAAAATAAATACAAATAAATACAATACAAAAAACTTGCATTGGTTGTTTTAGTAAATAAAAGATAGAGACTGAATAAAAGGGTAAGTATGGGAAACTAGTTAAGAATAATAATTTAGAAAAATAAAATAGGATAAAACAAACTAGTGGTAAGTGAAGAAGACAAAATAGATATACAAAAAAGATTCGAAAGAGGAAAAAAGAAATAAGTACTAGAGAATAAAGAATACTGGAAAATAAATATATTAAAAAAAAAAAAAAATCTGGAGTGGCCTACACTCTACTTTACTATAAGTAACTTAATGTCAAATTTCTTGAGTATATAAAACATAACGTCTCATTTAAGCATAACATAAATATCTAAATGGGATATAATTATTAGCATTTCATTCGTGAGGTAGTACAGATAGTGCATTGAAGCACATATCACTTTATAAGCTTATTTTTGTACATCACAAATAATTTATTATTTGCAAATAATTTCGTTAGTATAACTACAGCAGTAATAACATTTTTGAAAAACCAAAGTGAACATTTCTTGAAACGATTTATTCTCCTACAAGAGAACATGGCTATTGTTCAAATAGCCAGTAGATTTCTTACATCGTTTACCTGACATCCTTCTACATTGAATATTAAAGTAAAATTTTCAAATTTAAAACAGGAAAATACTTTTTTTTTCTCTGAAAAACATCATAAACTGCGAAGAAAATGTTGTTTTAAGGTGATTTATAACTAAGATATACGATAATTACATTTATTAATCTCTAAACGAAAGATTTCAATTTTGAATTATCTTTTACATTTGTGTTTATTTATAGAATTATTATACTGGGAATTTTATAAGGCTTCTTAGTATTTAATAAGATCTTATTCCTTCCCCTTTGTCAAATAACATATATACGAATTTTTTCTGAGTGAGTGTTATTATTTTCCTGCACAATATTATTCCTCTTACATCTCATATAAGTCAATAAACAATTTAAATTATTCCTTTATAAATATCAATTTTATCTCAGTGGATTCACTCAAAAAATTTCTAAGTCAATGTAAACAATGTAAAAAAATATAAAAAAATCGACAAGTATAGCAGGTGATTGATCTCTTAGTCTAGGATAAACAAACAGTTTCTATAGCGTTATTGCTCTTTTCCATAACTGAAACTTCATGATTTTTTTTTTATGAATTGCTAATTTTTTGTTCCATTTTTGGTCAAATTTTCATTATTTTTTAATCAGCCGTTTAGCGTCAAAAAAACATTTTCTGAAAACAGAAATCGTACTGTAACGCCCCTTTAGCAAATGTAATTTTGAAAAAAAATATCTCACCTCATTGTCCACATACTGTTCTATTTGTAGGCATAGTTTCTTTTTGATCCGTCAAACAGTATGGCTTGTATCGCTCTCAGAAGGTTTGAGATTGAATTATAAGTCAAAATTTGTACATTTTATTGAAAAAAAAATATTTCCTGTTGATTTAAAATTCTGAATATATTTTTCGTTTGTTCCATTTGTAACCTCAAAGATAATGTCAAAATTTCAAAACTCTAGGGTTATCAGTTTAGGAGAAATAAATGTTTTAAAAAAAAACGGTTTTTGGCAAAAAAAGTGACTTTCCCATCATGCATAATTCTTCCCAAACAATAGGGATCTTCGTCTAAATGGGGTCCATTTTTGTGTAAAATATCAACTTGATCCATGAAAGATTCTGGACCGTAGCGTGGTAACAAGCAATGCTAAGACACTCACCCTTCACCCACCCACCCACCCACCCACCCACCCACCCACCCACACACACACAGACATCATCGTAAAAACCTCATAAAACGACTTCTGGGACCTCAAAACATGTAATTCCGTTAAAATCTCGAGATCGAATTTTTTCACGATCACTATACTTTACTTATAGTAAAGTAAAAAGAAATTATCTTTTAAGGTTAAGTCCAGGTGCACTGCGCGCCCCGAGCAACCAGATGTGAGAACCCCTCAGAGGCTCTAAGGGTCACGGTATTATCACCAGGGGGAATCTGACGCAGAATCTGCACACTGAAGCAGTCGTTAAAAGACAGACCGTGGGATTTGGCGTGTATGGCGACAGGTAAATTGGAGTTGTTGTTAACAGATGCTCTATGACCGTTCATACGGAGGCTGAGCTTGTTAGAGGACAGTCCTACGTAGAACGCATCACAACGAGTACAGTCCAATTTGTAAACACAATTTTTGGATGTACATGAGCAGTCCTTAGCAACAGGGAAGGACTGGTTGTGGGAAGATGGAGTGAAGTGTGAAAGGGGGTTGAGAAGCGGACAGGTCAGGCACCCCCGCCTTTCGCAACTCTTAGCGCCCACAGACGGGTGGTTGACGCTCCTGGACGTCAAGTCTCTGTGGGAAAAGAGGTTGCCAAGGTTGGGGGAACGTCTATATGAGAGGCGGGGTTGGCTGGGGAAAATAGTCGACGTGGAAGGAGAAGAGGATAGGATGGGGAACAGATCTTTGATTATGCGTTTGAGTTAGTGATCTTTACATATATCACTGATGTGAATCTTTACATATATATTATATATATATATATATATAGTTTTATATATAAACATTGATAAAAGTATCGACCGTAGAATAGAAAGACAACCAAAGTTTATCGGGACTCGGTCAGTTCTTCAAGTTCAAATTAAACTCTCATTACCAACGTTTCGGTTTTTATTTAAAACTTTTTTCATAGGCCTACAAAACAGAGGAAATATAAGAAATAATTCAATTATTCAAAAATCAAATATAGATAAAATAATTGTGACATACCAGCACAGTTATTCTATAAGAAAAAAGAAAATTAATACCACTGCATTAGCATCACAGAGTATTAATGAAGGCCATAATTTTGATTTTGATGAAAGAAAAATAATAGCCAAAAAAAGAAATGGATGAACAGAGAAGGAAAACTCTGAAAATGTTATATATTAGAAAGGGCCAGTCATCCATTAATTATAGAAGTGACATTTCAAATTTAAAAGTATTTATTCGGGTGTGTTAAGTTAAACATTGTTG
>JAPFBL010001082.1:15000-33705 GCA_026182355.1 Hermatobates lingyangjiaoensis | reverse complement strand
AATTGAGTGAGGGGTTAGAGAGTCCTATGAAGAGAGAGAGCGAGTGACTTTAAGTGAAAGTAGAGAGAGAGAGTGAGTGTATTTGAGTGATGGGAGAGAGAGTCTGTGTGAGTGAGGGAGAGGGAGAGAATTTGAGTGAGGAGAGAGAGTCCTATGAAGAGAGAGAGCGAGTGACTTTGGAGTGAGAGGAGAGAGAGAGTGAGTGTATTTGAGTGATGGGAGAGAGAGTGAGTGTGAGTGAGAGAGCAAGCGTGTGAGCATCCTGTTTATTATGTGTACATTGTTGTTACTTTGATGAGCTTTCTAATACTTGAGTGAAAACAATACACTAAAGTTGCTTCTGTTTGATGGATCGTTTAAAATAGGAAGTAAGAATGCCGCCGCAAACTAAGCCAGCTATTAGCGTCTTCAAGTTGGTTGTTTAGCTCTTAACTTTCTTCTCAGATAGTTGTCTCTGTATCATTAACATTGATACATCTTGTGGAAACTTATTCACCACAAAGCCATCCGCTTGGTATTTTTAAAGCAAGTAATGTAAAGAACAATTAGCAGTGTTACTGGGCGGACCGTTAAGGGGAGCTGTACTAATTGATAAATCCAGGTTGGCAGGTTACGCTCAAAATCCCCTCCCTTACTGTTTTCCTCCCTTGCCCATAAATAACCATTATTGTGTTCAAACTACCCTACCAACTCACCCTCCCCTTGCCTACCTCGTGCTCTTTTAATTAACCACTTTCAACCCCCTTAGCTCACCCCGCCCTCTCTGTTACTAACCTATATTTCTCTCCCCCCCCCCCCACCCCTATATTCCAAGTCTTTATCGAATCAACGTCCTTTTGCTTCTGATTGGTCTCATTCATTTATCCCTTTACTCTCTCCCCCCCCCCTTTTTTTTTGTTCTATGAATTCTTCTGTTCCATGTACTCCAGCTATAACTTTATTTCACTTAAAGTCCTATTATTTTACTGTATTTTCTCTATTCTCCTATCTCATTCTCTATCTCCCATCGTAATCTTATTGTGTCCGATTCCTCTTCTCTCTCACTCTGTTCCGCACACTCTTTATCAATTTCTTTTATCTCACTTATTTTATTACTCTATAACTTCTCCCTCTATCCCTCCATTTCTCTCTCTCTTTCTCTCTCTCTCTCTCTCTCTCTCTATCCCCTTATTTCCGGAATCTACAAGTCATCTCTCTCTCTGTCTCTCTCACTCTCTCTCTATCCCCTTATTTCCGGGTTCTACAAGTCATCTCTCTCTCTCTCTCTCTCTCTCTCTCTCTCTCTCTCTCTCTCTCTCTCTCTATCCCCTTATTTCCGGGTTCTACAAGTCATCTCTCTCTCTGTCTCTCTCACTCTCTCTCTATCCCCTTATTTCCGGGTTCTACAAGTCATCTATCTCTCTCTCTCTCTCTCTACCCTTATTTCCGGGTTCTACAAGTTATCTCTCTCTCTCTCTGTCTGTCTGTCTCTCTCTCTCTCACTCTCTCTGTCTGTATCTCTTCTCTCTCTCTCTCTCTCTCTCTCTCTCCTCTCTCTCTCTCTCTCCCCTTATTTCCGGGTTCTACAAGTCATCTCTCTCTCTCTCTCTCTCTGTCTGTATCTCTCTCTCTCTCTCTCTCTCTGCCTTTATTTCTGGATTCTACAAGTCGTCTCTCTCTCTCTCTCTCTCTCTCTCTCTCTCTCTCCTCTAACTTTATTTCCGGATTCTACAAATCATCTCTGTCTCTCTCTGTCACTGTCTGTCTGTCTCTCTCTCCCTCCCCATTCCGTCTACATCTCTCTCTCTCTCTCTCTCTCTTCTCTCTCCTCTCTCTCTGCCTTTTTCCGGATTCTACAAGTCCTCTCTCTCTCTCTCTCTCCCCCCTTCTCTCTCCCCCTATCTATCTATCTATCTCTCTTGTTTTCCCTGTCTCATCTATCCCTCTCTACCTCTTACTCGATCTTACTCCTTTTCTTCCTCTCTTCTGTCTCATCCCCTCTCACTCTCACTCCCTCCCTCCCTCCATCCATCTCTGTTGTTTCATTCCACCCTATCGCTAAAAGCCAATCTATTAATTAACCCTTACCTTCTTTGTCCTCCATCTCACCTCTCCATCGCACTCACTCTGTCCCACTCATACCAAAGTCTCATCTCTCGTAACACCCTAATAAAGCAAGCATCAAGTTTATTATAAAATCCTTTTGAAACACTGCTAAACAACGGGAAATGGCAAGTTAAGTTTGCCTGATTTAGTTCAATATTGGAGGCAAAGTGTCGACTAGCTTTCCCCTCCTAAGGGAATTCTTAATAAAAAGACACTCCCCTTCATCTGACTAATGAATATTATAAAGCTTGTTTGTTTTTGCGCATGCGCTGACTCTATTAAGGCTTTGTCTTTACCCGACAGCACAGCAGCAGCAATAGCATATACCCAGTCAATGGATTGCATTATTCAATCTTAAGTCTTAATACTGCGCATGTCTCTGATGAATATAGTCTGCCCAAGTGTTTGATTATTTCATATATAATATAGAACGTTATTGTTTATTCAACAATGCCTACTTACTAGTAACTCCCCTAAGACAACAAAACCTATAGTGTAATTCTGTTTACATCAGATTAGCTTCAAGTAACTACTCCACAAGTGCATCACTTCCTCTCCACACTCTATGGTTAAAATAAGTATTACTTTTACTAACATAAATATATAAACATGTAACATAACTAAGTTACATGAATTCTTTCATACATTCATTAAAAAAAATTTTTTTGTTATATTTCTTTAAAGAACTCAGTAATATTCTAGATATGAATTAATATTTGAGTTATGGACTCATATTTCAGTTATAGACTCAAGATTCTAGTTATAGACTCAAATTCGAATTTTGGACTCAATATTGTAGATATGAATTCATATTTGAATTACGGACTCATATTTCAGTTATAGACTCAAGATTCTAGTTATAGACTCAAATTCGAATTTTGTACTCAATACTCTAATTATGGACTCTTATTTCAGTTATATTGTAGTTATAAACTCTTTTCCAATTTTCTAAATAAAACTGGAGAAATTTGGATTTAAGGAAACATATTGATCTCTTATATATGTATATATTTTCATCAGGGTTCTTTTTGGAATCTACCGCTCATAGTAAAAACGTCAGGGCATAATATATGGCCCAGGCAACGCCGGGTAGAATAGCTAGTTATCTTCATAGCTAATAGCTAGTTTCGATGTCTCTGATATTATTTTTCCGTACTTCGTTGTATTTAAACTTTTCATTAAACAAATTAGTTTCTGTATACAAGATAAAACGGTTTATTCTGTTATTAATATTATTATTTATGTCAATCTGTTGTTAAATGTATCAGCCTACGTAGTTTTATGATAAATTCACTCACAGAAAACTTGAGTGACGGTAACTGGATAAACATTTTTTTTTTTTTTAAAGTTGTCTAAAATAATATTTTGTCACCTTTCCAGATCACTCCCTTCCCCCCTCTCTCACTCTCTCCCCCCACCTCACCTCTTCCATCCCCCCACCCCTCTAAAACACCACCGTCCACTTCCTTATTTACTCACGTTTTAACATCCTATGTTGACGTTTACTATCTATTTCATTTTTATACGCGGTTGGTTTTAGATTCAAGAGAATGGAGCGAGAAAAAGAGGTTTGGAATTTTCGCCGATTTTTTTTCCCTTTATTTTTTTTTTTTTTATGGATGGTTGTTTCCTTCCGTAGATTGATTTCCTGAAAGAAATAAAACACGATGAGATAGGGGTATTTTTTTTTTATTTGTACCATCATCTGACAACCCTGCTGCATGACTTATATAGACAAGAATAAACCATTTTGCGACTAACTCTCTAATATCCTATAACGACTTCAGGAAAGGATTTAAACAATTCATTTGTTTTTCTTCTTAATAAAATAAAAAAGGAAAAAGCAGTTCTGGAGTGGTCTACACTGAACTCTACTGTAATCAACCCATAATCAGAAATAATTAATAATCTTTTATCATTATAAACAAAAAAAGGATCTCTTTGCTAATATAACCAGTTTATATATAAATATATCTTCTCTCAAGCATATTTTATTGAAAATGAACGCAGTTTCAGCATTCACAATCTTTTTATTAACCAATTCTAACCTCCTGGCTATTTTCCTTATTGTAATAGTGGGTAAACTATAAATCAGGTTCGCCAATGACATTTCACAGTAAATAGGTCAAGTGAACGAAAAAAATTAATAACATTGTCTAAATGTACATTCACCTTACACTAATAGACGAGCTTTCATCGTTTTTCATCATTTATCATCGTTTCATCATTTTTTTGTGTGCTACCTATCCTCAATTTTGAACTGTTATATATAGTTCACACAGGAAAGAGAAAAACAAATAAAAACACACACAAAAAAGACTCATAACGATATTTTGATCGGGAAGAAGTAGTCCCTTTGAGTAGCTGAAGCTAATTCAATATATATATATATATATATATTATATAAAAGGATTTCACATAAACACGTGAAATAACAATAAATGATCAAACCACAATAAGAAATGGGAAAACAAGCCTAACATCTTTCAACCGTAACAAGTGGTCTTCGTCAGAGTCAAAAACCCAACTAAACGACTTTGGTTGGGTTTTTGACTCTGACGAAGACCACTTGTTACGGTTGAAAGATCTTAGTCTTGTTTTCCCATTTCTTATTGTGGTTTGATCATTATATATATAAACTTTAACAAATAGGACAGAGCAGAACTCACTTCGATATTTCGACATCCGTCGTCATCGCGAAGAAGTGCGAAGTACTCGCGTTGAAAAGCAAACTGCTACTCAATATATATGTATGTATATATATATTTTCAGGTAACTCACCACAAATGAATGAAGATAATCGCTCTGAGGCCTTTCGTTTATCACGTCGTCAGAGAGCAAGTGAATACAAGTTGTAAGCAGGTTATGAATTTTGATTTAAAGAAGGAGTAAGATTGGCATCATTGACAGTATTTTTCCCTATAACTGTTGAAATAGTCTTGATTTGTTTAACGATTCCTTCAATTAGAAATTCATCTAATTTAAAAAGGGGTGGACTAGTGTTTATATATATAACACATTAAAATTGATGATAGGTAGCACACAAAGTAAAGAAATACACTTACAAACTCAAATTTTCGGGCAATCCGTCTTCAGGAGAAAAGAGAAAGGAATTCATTAACCAGTTATTGTTTTTTATTCGAATTTTAAGAAGAATTTTGCTTGTATGAAATTACTTATATTGCGCTCTAAGATAATAATGAATGATTAAAGTTGAAATATCCACAAGTGGCTAGAGATGGTACTTCATGTCGGTCCTTTGTTGTGTTATATTGCTACTCGAATATATCCAAAATAATATTGAAATTTTTTAATATAAGGCAGTAGGCGTAAAGGTAATATTATACGTGAAATTTCAAATTTCCAGAATAAATAGAGTGTAGGGAAAGCCTTAGTATTTGTGCTATCTTGGTAATCTTATATTATTTAAAGGTTATCTAAACTACATTAAAATACTTCTTTTTTTACAGTATAGACATTTAAGGAAAAGATATTATAATGTTGAATTATGAATGAATCTAAAATAAGTGTTTTGTAGTGTTAATGAAAGAAGTATTGTGTAAAATTTGACGATGATGCATGTAATACACAGTGGAACATGCTGAAATAAAATATAAAATAAAAAAAATACTTCTTTTCGTTTTAAAGCAGTATAAAGTATCTTTTTCGTGACTACAGATGCCTATTGAGTCTGCAGGTTTCGAGGCTACTATAGGATCATTGAAAATTCAATCGTTCTTTCGAAAGGAATACCCGTTACTCTGGGACAGGGCTCTCGTAGGTTGAGAAATGGCTGATGATTAGTGCAAAGAGGGAATGTATGCATGAAAGACTGGTGATAGCATGACGTAGTGAGAATAGAGACAGCGATGGGGGTCTGATCGCACCCAATTCTGTCGGTGGAGAGTGCCATTCAAAACCAGGCGAGTATGAGTTTTCAAGTCCAGTCAGCTGAGTTCAAGGTCTACTGCTAGGGTTGAAGGTCTTTTGAAATGTTATTAAGAAAAATATTTTTTGATAAGTAGGACTTTTTGCTTTGCTTTTATTAATGATATAAGGTTTTTATTATTTTGTGATGTAGGGTCGTGGAAGCTCGCCTTCGCGTGGTCCACCTCGGGGGTATCTCGGAGGTTTTGTTTGCCTTTATCCTAGGCTAAAGCTTGTTGATCCCGAGATGCGGCAAAAGAGCTTTCACGTAAAAAAGGCATCAGTCTGTTTTGTTGTTGTTTTCAGCGATATGGCTGAATAAGCTGGGAGCGCTAAATAATACCAAAACAGGTAAGGAGGCACCCACCATTCCTGTGAAGTGACTGCTTCACAGCAGTGTAGACTACAAGTGTCTACCCAGCGACTACAAGGGTCTACCCAACCTGGGTGAGAACCACAACCGCGTCGAGTCGAAACCTCAATCGACGGGATTGAGAAAAGTCACTCCATGAGCCCCCGCCGCCAGCAGTACCGAATATTTTAAGAGTTTCGGATCAAAGTCCAGACGAAAAGTCCTACTGAACCTGCACAGCTACAGGTAAGGTCAGTGGCCTTTGAAAGCTTTGAAAGCCACCCCCCGAGTCGTGGACGCCACCAGGATTGGAACATGGGAATCAGGGGTGAACTCCTCCAAAAGGAGACGGGCCTCTGAGCCCTTGGGCGGTATCTTTCTCATGATAGCTTTAATTTAGAAGATGACCCGAAATTGTGCAAATTCCCCATAAAAAGTTCCCTTCCGAGGAAAAAACCGTACCGGTGCAAAACCTTTTCTGTTTCAACATTGGTCATATCTAGATAATTCAGTTGCACTAAATCATATGTTTTGAGTTTTGTAACTGCATTTTTATAAAGAATTTTCAAGGATGTATATAGGTGTCGGCTGGATTAAGCTAAAGATATGAAGAAGATAAGATAAACAGAACTAATCTTCTGCCAAGATGATAGTGTCAAGTCACTTAGGACTGAAATCTCAAAAGCTGCCGCCGTAATCTGACCGATATCAGAAAATTGCAATTAAATTCATAAATCGGAGCCCTTTTTATCGGTTACTTGATAAAATGTTTGTTATTTCAGTATTTCTATTCATCTTTCTGACTCTCGTATTCCCTTGTAAAAAAAAAAACAAAAAAACAAAAAAAAGCCGACTTTTTGGTGTTTCCTGCTGCAGGAAAGTGCAAGCCAGGTATTTTTTTTTGACGCAGACCTCTTGACAAGTAGTAAATTTGTCGAAGTTAGATCAAAAAATGACATTTCTGTAGGAATAAGGAGTAATGGTTGTGACAGTGCACTGTCATTGTCTTTCAATTCATGCATTTAATAAGATAAATCTTACATAAATATCTATTTCAATTTTGAACTTTGATATTCCTGAGTCTCCTAGACACCGAGACCAAAGGGTTCTCCTTCTTCTTCGCCTTCATTAGCCCAGTCACCTCTCTCCCATTCTCCCCACCCCCTCTTCTTTCCAAGAGAGTATCTTCACTTTTACAACTTGACACTCATTATTTTTACAATAGAATTTGACAAATGAAATGCTAATTACAATTATTCATGAATATATAAAGTATTAATTCAATCAATTTTTTTTAATTTATAATTAAAGAGGTCAAAACCTATAATAGATTTCCACACTCTGTAAACTTACTGTGGTCACAGTTCACCCCTTGAAAACCCCAAATTCTCTCCTTTGGGGGGTAGGGGTGAATTCACCCCCTATTTTTTTTAATTTGTAATTAAATTAAGAGGCCAATACCTATAATAGCTTTCCTCACTCTGTAAACTTACTGTGGTCACAGTTCACCCCTTGAAAACCCCAAATTCTCTCCTTTGGGGGTAGGGGTGAATTTCACCCCAATTTTTTTAAAATTTGTAAATTAAGAAGTCAAAAACATATAATACCTTTCCTCACTCTGTATACTTACTATGGTCACAGTTCACCCCTTGAAAACCCCAAATTCTCTCCTTTGGGGGGTAGGGGTGAATTCATCCCCTTTTTTTTTTTAATTCATAATTAAGTTAAGAAGTCAAAACATATAATACCTTTCCCCACTCTGTATACTACTATGGTCACAGTTCACCCCTTGAAAACCCAAAATTCACCCCTTTGGGGGATAGGGGTGAATTCACCCACTATTTTTTTTAATTTATTTTTTTTAAATTAAGAGGTCAAAACCTATAATACCTTTTCTCACTCTAGTCACAATTCACCCACTGAAAGCCCAAAATCGCTCCTTGTGGGAGGGTAAGGGGTGAATTTCACCCCTTTGTTAAGGTTTTCAAAATTATCCCTCTTAATTAATGATTGGATTTCAAAATATTGCTCACCTGAATTAAAAGTTAATTGTGGAAGTAATTTAATGTTGATATTGCTCAAGGTTGAAGGTTGGAAATTAAATTGTAATTGATTTTTACTAAATGAGCATATTTAATTTTAATTACTAATCAATAAATGTTTCGAAGGGGAGTTTTAATTGATGATTTAGAGTATAAGCTAAGGGTTGTTCTAGGTAACAATTAGCTTTTAAAGTCAAAGTCACTTGGGCTTTCATTAGTGTTTTGCCTGAAATGGGATATTTTGGGGGTAACCTAAAACCGAATATTGAATGGTATATTCTGCCTGCTGTTCGCCCCCCCCCCCCCCTCAAAATGTTTGAATGCCTCTAGGGGCAATAGTGTGGGCTTCGAAATAACCAGAAACCCGAGAGAGTAAGAGCTATGGAAGGGTAATTAACAGCTGTCAGGTGAACTTTACCCCCGGTGAAACCTGATCCTGTGTAATCGGTGACAATGCCCCTCAGTAGAGGTAGGTACCAATTAAGAGAGAGAGACAGAGGTCTGGTGTGAGAGGAGGATAGGGTTTGGCATTTCAAATCTATTATCATGTTTCACATTTTGTACTTATTCTTGTTTTTATCTTGAAAAATTTTATATCAAAATGTCACTCTTCATAGTTACCAGTCAGACTCTGAAATACACCGCGTGTTTTCCTTGAAAGATCTTAGTCACATTTCCAATTCCTTTATGTAGTATAGATTATGTATATATGTACGAGGGCCATCCGGAAAGTAGTACCCGTTTTGGAATAAAATAAAAACGACAGCATTTTAACAAATAATAATGTTTTATTTGTAAAGAACATACTTTAAACTACTTCTCCACATAGTCACCTTGCAAATTTAAGCATTTGTCGTAACGTGTGACGAGTTTTTGTATCCCAGCTTCGTACTCCTCTGCCGCCAGTGTATTTAGATACGTAGTCACAGCTGATTTCAGTTCTTCATCACTTTCAAATTTCGTTCCTGCTAAAAAATTCTTCAGTTTTGTAAACAGATGAAAATCTGAGGGTGCCAAGTCTGGGCTATAGGGTGGATGGTTAAAAGTTTCCCATTTGAATTGTTGCACAAGTTGTTGTGTTATCCGAGCTGTATGAGGCCTGGCATTGTCGTGGAGAAGAATGACGCCGCTAGACAACAAACCTCGCCGTCGATTTTGAATTGCTCGCCGTAATTTCTTCAATGTCTCACAATATGCATTGGCATTTATAGTGTCTCCACGGGTCATGAAGTCAATGAGCAGTACACCTCGTCGATCCCAGAAAACGGTTGCCATAACTTTACGGGTAGACATTACCGTTTTGAATTTTTTTTGGCTTGTTGGGTGAATGAGCATGACGCCACTCCATTGATTGTCTTTTACTCGTAGGTGTTGCATAACAAACCCATGTCTCGTCACCAGTGACAATGCGAGTCAAGAAAGAGTCTCCATCACGAGAGTAACGTTCCAAAAACGTCACTGCTGCAGCCATACGGGTGGATTTGTGTTCGTCAATAAGCATGCGAGGAACCCACCTTGCGCAAATTTTTGCATAATGCAGGTGGTCCTTAACAATTTCATGAATAACTGTTCGTGAAACATTACTGAAATTTTCACTGATCTCATCAATTGTTACGCGCCGATCAGCCTTCACGAATTCGTTAATTGAACTCACCAGTTCGTGCGTAATGACTGACGGCCGTCCGGAACGCTCGTCATCATGGGTGCTCTCTCTGCCCAAGCTGAAATTACGACACCAGCGCCGAACAGATGACTCATCCATAACATTGTCTCCATACACCTCCTTCAATTGACGATGAATATCGCAAGGTTTCACATTTCTTGCGTTAAGAAACCTAATCACAGCTCTAATTTCACAACTGGCGGCGTTCTCTATTTTCTTGAACATTATAAACACTCACAGAAAAAAACCCAGAAGTACCAGCGACCAGTAACTTAGCACACAGACAGCTGAAACAGAACTGAACGTGTTGCAACTTGTCCGGCGGCTACTCTACTCATCAGCGCTCCACACGGCACAAACGGGTACTACTTTCCGGATGGCCTACGTATATAAAACTAAAGTTTATCGGGACTCGGTCAGTTCTTTAGGTTCAAATTAAACTCTCATTGCCAACGTTTCAGTCTTTATTTAAAACCTTTTTCATAGGCAGTAGTATAAAGTTTGAAACAAAAAATCTAAGTATTACATTACAAATTAGTTTACAAAGAAAAATAGTATGTGGATTTTAACAACAACTGTAGTCTGAATGAACACGTGACACTGAACTGTCCGAACTGAACTGATGGTTCGACGACAATGGTCGAAATATCGATGTGAGTTATGTCTGTGTCTTTCTGTGTGTTTCCTTCGTTTTGAATTTATTTTGTTATATAGTTCAATGTACATAAAGAAACGTAGAGAAATTAAAAACACACACTTACAGTCTCTAATTTTCGGTTGAACCGTCTTCAACCGTACAAAGATGGTACAAAGACGGTTGGAGACCAGTGCGCTTGGTTTCCCTTTCTTATCTCTCCTGAAGATGGTTCAACCGAAAATTAGAGACTCTAAGTGTGTGTTTTTAATTTCTCTACGTTTCTTTATGTACATTGAACTGTATATGTCCGTTTCGGATCGTATTTTCATCAAAAAAGTGTATATATATATATCATGATTATATTTCTGTGCTTTGGACGTTATATATATAAATATATAAAATATTTATCCTCTCTTTTTCCAAGAATGACTAAAAGTTGTATCATTTCTTTTAAAATTCATTAAAAAGTTTAAGACAAATATATTCTTTATTCCGACTCAGGGTTCATCAGAGTGTTGATTTTTCATAAGTTAATATTTTATTATTAAAAAGAAAGCAATATACGAAAAGTGATTTAAAAATTGTTTTGTTTTATAGAGGGAAGTTTGGTTGATGTTTCTGCATAAATTAATTAAACTTTGCCTTGACGAGGGTGGGTTTTAGATTCTTTTGTTTTTATGAGTAGTTTAAACAATAATTAGATTGTTAGTATTTCATTTCTATTTGATGTGAAATTTCAAATAAATTATTTTGAATGAAGTTTGTTTAGTGTTTGTTGGTTGCTTCATCTAAAATTGAAAGAAAATGATTGTAAAGGTACTTTGTTGGTGATGTATTGTTGAATAACAATGTAGAAGCTTTAGTGCAGTGTGGGGAGCAGTTGGGTAGCTTTGGTAGGTATTAGTTATTAGGAGGAATTCCCGCTATTGAAACAGTGGTGTTGTGTGGTATCAAATAACAAATTGGTGTTTAGTGGGGCTGGGAGGATCCTGCTGGTATTAAACAGATGCTTTCCCAAGGATTCATAAAGGTTCTTTTATAATTAACTGATTACCGGTGTTGCAATTCACTCCTTTTCGTAGACTGAACGACCAGGTTATTGGCTTACTTGTTAGACTCCGGAGTGGCAGGTCTGGGGTTTGATACAGACTCGGGCTCTCGGTTTATATACGCTGAAGGTGAATAAATCTGAGCACGTCTTCCTCGGAGAGGACGTTAAGTCGTCGGTACCGAGGCAATACGATGTCCAGGTACTCGTTAAAGATTCCCCTAGTCTAAGTACGCTTGAGTTAACCAAAATATAGGATTTTCAATGTAGAATATTCATTGTGTTTTATCACAAAGAGCGAAAGGGTCTGTGTGTGTGAGATCGTCCTCTGCAAGCTAACCTAATGGCTTCAGTTATGGACCAAGGTAGCCCAGTGGCTTACATGCTCGCCTTTGGACTGGCAGATATGGGGTTCAGTACCCAGTCTGGCTTTCGGTTTATTCACGGTGGAGGTGAATAAATCTGAGCATTTCTTTCCTGGGAGAGTGCGATGTCTTTCCTCTGTGATGTCAGGTACTCCTTAAAGATCACTAATCTAGACTTCACTTGAGTTAGGCAAAGTGTAGGACTCCCAGTGTAGTAGATTCTACTACACACTCTATGTCATTCGCTCTCCCACACCTCTCTTTAGTTCTCTCTCACTCCACCCCCACTCACTCTCCCCCCTCCCCTCTCTCTCTTTCTCTATCATTCTCTCCCTCTCTCCCTCCCTCCCTCCCTCTCTCTCGCTGCCATTCGCACTCCCACACTTCTCTGTCATTCTCTTTCTACCCCTTGCCCTCCCTCCCTCTCTCTCTCTTTCTCTGTCATTCTCTCCCTGTCCCTCTCGCTGCCATTTGTTCTCCCACACCTCTCTTTAGTTCTCTCTCACTCCCCCACTCTCTCTCTCTCTCTCTTCCCCTCTCTCCCTCCCTCTCTTTCTCTTTCTCTGCCATTCTCTCCCTCCCTCTCTTTCTCTTTCTCTGCCATTCTCTCCCTCCTCTCTCTCTCTCTCTCTCTCTCTCTCTCTCTCTCTATCATTCGCTCTCCCGCAGATCTCTTTAGTTCTCTCTAACTCCTCCCCACTCTCTCTCTTCCCCTCTCTCTCTCTCTCTCTTCTCACTCTCTCTCTTTCTCTGTCATTCTCTCCCCCTCCCCCCTCTCTCTCTATGTTATTCGCTCTCCCACAGCTCTCTTTAGTTGTCTTTCCCTCCCCCCTCTCCTCTCCTCCCTCCTTCTCACTGTTTTCCTGTCACTCTCTCACACTCTCTCTCTTTCTCTATCATTCTCTCCCCCTCCCCCTCTCTCTCTCGCTGCCATTTGTTCTCCCACACCTCTCTTTAGTTCTCTATCACTCCCCCCACTCTCTCTTTTCCCCTCTCTCCCTCCCTTTCTTTCTCTTTCTCTGTCATTCTCTCCCTCCCTCTCTTTCTCTCTCTCTCTCTGGCATTTGCTCTCCCACAGTTCTCTCTCATTCCCCCCCCTCTCCTCTCTCTCTATGTCATTTGCTCTCCCACAAATCTTTTTAGTTGTCTTTCTCTCCCCCCTCTCCTCTCCTCCCTCCTTCTCACTCTTTCCCTGTCACTCTCTCTCACTCTCTCTTTCTCTGTCATTCTCTCCCCCTCCCCCCTCTCTCTCTATGTCATTCTCTCTCCCACACCTCTCTTTACTTGTCTTTCTCTCTCTTCCCCTCCCTTCCTCTCTACTGTTTTCTCATAATTCTTTCCTTGAAAGTAATTCAATTCCTTCCATTCCATTTTTCACAATTCAGTTCTCTCCTCTCCTTTTGCTTTCCATAACTGCCTTTTCACCTTCTCTACTCAATAGCTATAATAAGGCATGAAAATGAAACATTCTATCTACTAAACTAGAAAGCCACAAACAATAAACGACTATTTGAATAGAAGGAAACAATCCAGTTTGACTGGATTAATTATAGCGGCAAGAGCAAAACAACTAACTCGGATCAACGAATTTAAATCATTTCGATGGAGGCGTTTAAAGTGGATTTAATGTTCAACTAGGAAGAACCTGTACTATTATTACGAGCATTAACTAGACACGAGGGGTTATTGCCGGAGCACTCTGTGTTCTCCCTCGTGTAATCCATTCCCTCTGCAGTGCCCTTAACTCAAATCTATTACAACCGCTACAGTTGAAAACCCCTTGCCCTATTAACAAACCCCTCTAAAAAATAAAAAAACACCTTTTCCTATTTCAATACTTTTGCAAATCTGTTATAGTGTGTTATTTACTTTTATTGAGTCATTTCAAGAAATAAGTCATAAAAAAAAATGTTTCATATGAAAGTAACAACTCGTTTCAAACACTTAGTGGTCTTCTTCAGGTTGGCATCAATATATATATATGTACGGAGGGACGACAGTCAACTGAGTTGACTGTCGTCCCTCCGTCAATTCACTTCTTCTCCTGAGGACGACCGCCATTACGGTCGAAATATTGAAAAGTGAGTCTTTGTTGTGTTTCTGTTTATGTGTCACTGCTTATTTTAATTGTTATTTGTCCTGCCGGACCGTGTTTCGTTTATCATGATATATATATATATATATATATATATATATATAAATATATCAATGATTAAACCACAAAATGAAATGGGAAAACAAGACTAAGATCTTTCAAGCGTAACAAGTGGTCTTCGTCAGAGTCACATGTTTATCTGAAATCTATATATATATATATATATATATATATATATATATAACAGATTCAATAATATATCGACCGTTTGATAGAATAGGTGTGTTCTCTAATCGGGGTTCGGTCAATTTTCCAGGATAAAAAATCAAACTCTCGTTGCCAACGTTTCGGTTTTATTTAAAACCTTTTTCATAGGCAGAAGTAAGAATTTTTTAACTAAGAAAATGAAATTTACATTATTTAAAGGAACAACAATGTTAGCCGGACAAAACCTTCGACTAGACTGTCTAGTCGAAGGTTTTGTCCGGCTAACATTGTTGTTCCTTTAAATAATGTAAATTTCATTTTCTTAGTTAAAAAATTCTTACTTCTGCCTATGAAAAAGGTTTTAAATAAAACCGAAACGTTGGCAACGAGAGTTTGATTTTTTATCCTGGAAAATTGACCGAACCCCGATTAGAGAACACACCTATATAGATATATACATATATATATATACCATGATAAACGAAAAACGGTCCGGCAGAACAAATAACAATTAAAATAAGCAGTGACACATAAACTGAAGGCGGTCGAAATATTGAAAAGTGAGTCTTTGTTGTGTTTCTGTTTATGTGTCACCGTATATATATATACATATATATTATTAAAATAAGCAGCAGCTTCTGCATTGACCAGTTTCTTGTTGACACTTTCTAGTTTTCGTATCACTTTGCGGTGAGACTCTGGTAGCTTCGAAAGAAAGGAAGACCTGCTGCCATTGTACACAAATATATATATATATATATATATATATATATATATATATATATATTTGTAAAAGTTGGGAGCAGTCCTTCTTCAATGCATTAATTTCAATGGGTACCTATTGTTATTATTTCTGAGTGACACAAAGGGTTATGGGTAGTCTAGTATTACATATAATTTGTTGTTTGTTATATGGTTTTTTTTTATATTCTTTTGTAGAAAAGCTTAATGAAAAAAATATTGAATAGAATGAATTGTAGGAGTCTTGGGGTTTCGTTAGAACTCTTTTGTGGTCTTTAAATTTGAATATTACATCGACAAGAAATATAAAATACCATTAGAAGAAGTTTGAACCAACTAAAGTATCCTTTAGGATATTCTCGTATCTCATAATTAAAATCTCTATTAACGTTTTCGTCTTTTGTTACGAAAAATCTACCCTTATTTTATTTTTTCTTTTTCATTAATCTTTTTCACAAACAACAAAAATTAATTTTCATCTTGTGTTGTGAAAAATCTTTTCTTTTTTCAAAAAAAAAAAGCCTCTAGTTAACAATAAATGGAATTAACAAAATGTTTTGTAATTAATGATGACTGGGTTGAACAACAGGTGGATTTTACTCATCCACCCTCTCTAGATACAAAACAACCCTCGTTTAGTAACATAATAACACAATTTTTATTTTCAACCCTTAATTCTTTTTTTTTCCTGTTTCATGATATGGTTAGCTATTTATCGGACTCACCCCCCCTCCCTGTCGTCTACTTCCATGACCACTCCCCCCCCCCTCTCTTCATGCACACTTATAAGCTTTGAATAGGAATTGTTTCATTAAAATGTTTCTACGTGTGTGTATTTCAAAATAAAAAAAACAGAAAAAACTTAATAACAACGCACTCTTTCAACGTCTTTTTCATTGTTTTTTTTTTTTAAAGGGTTGAAATAGGTGGAGAGGGGGTAGTATTTGGTTGGTGGTTTATGGGTGTGTGTGGTCGGTGGGGGGTTGGGGGTGTTTAATGTTGGATTTGGAAGTTTATAGATTGGTCCATTCCATGGTTCGTTGAGTTTAAAGTAAGTTTTGAGTTAAGCAAAATTCAAATTGACTTCAGCTTTAATAGTAATATTCGTAAACTTGTATTTATTTATTTATAAACAGATATAAACAAATAAAACATCAATAATTTTCTTATAGTCAAATAGAACTTCATATTCAAGATATAGATAAAATATGCTTTGGTTCTTTAAAAAATGTTTTTTTAAATTATTTAACTATTTTTCTTAAAATATTTTTCTTTCTTAGATTTTTCAGTTTTTCATATTACCGCTTTTCATTTATAAGGCACGGAGTGTATTAAGTCAGAATTATAGTAAAATACCATATAGAGGTACCAAGGTAGCCCAGTGGTAACGTGCTCGTCTTTGGCGTGGTCGATTCGGGGTTCAATACCCACTCTAGCCTTCGATTTATTGTGTTAGATATATCATTTAATACAATGATGATACCTTGCCTGGGAGTCAAGGTAGCCCAGTTGAACATGCTCGTCTCTGGACTAGTAGATCTGTGGTTCAATACCCACTCTAGCCCTCGATTTACTGTATTGTATTAGATATATCATTTAATACAAAAGGAAGTGGTAAAAGGCCTAGATGCCTGTCCACTAATTTGGCATGCACCTTGCTGTGCATGGCTAGCTGACCCTTGACCCTTGACCCATTTAATACAATGATGATACCTTGCCTGGGGGTCAGGGTAGCCTAGTTGCAACATGCTCGTCTCTGGACTAGTAGATCTGTGGTTCAATAACCACTCTAGCCCTTGATTTATTGTATTAGATATACCATTTAATTCAATAATGATACCTTGCCTGGGGGTCAGGGTAGTCCAGCTGAACATGCCAGTCTCTGGACTAGTAGATCTGTGGTTCAATACCCACTCTAGCCCTCGATTTATTGTATTAGATATATCATTTAATACAATAATGATACCTTGCCTGGGGATAGGGTAGCCCAGTTGAACATGCTCGTCTCTGGACTAGTAGATCTGTGGTTCAATACCCACTCTAGCCCTCGATTTATTGTATTAGATATATCATTTAATACAATAATGATACCTTGCCTGGGGGTCAGGGTAGTCGAGTTGAACATGCTCGTCTCTGGACTAGTAGATCTGTGGTTCAATACCCACTCTAGTCCTCGATTTATTGTATTAGATACATCATTGAATATGCCTGGGGGTCAGGGTAGCCCAGTTGAACATGCTCGTCTCTGGACTAGTAGATCTGTGGTTCAATACCCACTCTAGCCCTCGATTTACTGTATTGTATTAGATATATCATTTAATACAAAAGGAAGTGGTAAAAGGCCTAGATGCCTGTCCACTAATTTGGCATGCACCTTGCTGTGCATGGCTAGCTGACCCTTGACCCATTTAATACAATGGTGATACCTTGCCTGGGGGTCAGGGTAGCCCAGTTGCAACATGCTCGTCACTGGACTGGTAAATCTGTGGTTCAACACCCAGTCTAGTTCAACGAAAAAAACCTACACAATACATGAACTCACAACAAATTACATACGTGCAAATCAGTGTGACTTCTGCTTGGCTTAGGCTCCGCCCAACCTCTGAATCCAACCCTTTTGAACCCCTAGGGTTCAATCGAACCCAGGTTAAGAACCACTGCTGTAAAAGGAAATGATAATCTTGTTCTTCGACACTAAAAGATCTTTTGAGACCTGCTTTAGGAAAACCAAACAAAAAGTATAATAAAATATATTTCATTGCCACTGTAAGGCTAAATGATTTTAGGGAGTTTTTTGATTAGCACATCTCTAGTCGCAGCATTGTTTACCATTATATATATAATTAATTGCGTTTTTTTCAAACGCTCACAATTTTAAGGCATTCATCTTTTAGTGCTCTTCTAAAGGCGAAAATAGTGGTTCATTTTATTATTCAGCAGCGATTTTAGTATCTGAGAGCCGCATTACCTGTTGATTCTACATTGTGAGTTCTAAATTTTTGCCTAACTAAAGTACAAATTAGTTGTATATTAAGCAAATTGAAGAGAATTCGCAACACCTCATTGTCAAGTAATTTTGTAAATATTTGCAAAGTCATCGGTAAATCGCTAAAAGTTATATTGATAATGATGATGATGAAAGTGCTTCAAAACGGACGAAAACCGCTAAACTTTGTTAACTTAATTAACTTAAACATTGCTTTAAGTTAGTATTAAGTTCTTTCCTAGATTGCTTCCTTTCTCTCTCTCACTCTCCCCCTCTCCCTCTCTCCCTCTCCCTCTCCTCCGTCCTCCTCAATCAATAATCCCTCATTCCTTGCACTGGCTTCTTGTCTCTAGCCTACCTTGTTATTTCTAATAATTCACTAGATTCAAGCAACACCTTTCTTACTGATAATCTGCATTTATCAGGTAGCACTGAGAAGGTACCTACTCTTTTGTTTGAAAACACCTCCTGAAGCCGGATTATCCGAAAATTTGAGTTGTTAAGTGTGCTTTTTTCTCTGTGTGTTACTATTCTTCCTTTTTGAATTATATATATAT
>JAPFBL010001082.1:0-12500 GCA_026182355.1 Hermatobates lingyangjiaoensis | reverse complement strand
ATGAGTCAGTCGTTAGCCTCAGGGGTTCGACGAGTCCGTCTAAGAGGTTCTATTAGTCGGTGTAAGAGGTTTGATTAGTCGGTCTCAGGGGTTCAATGAGTCAGTCTTAGGGGTTCGATGAGTTAGCCTCAGTGGTTCGATTAGTTGGCCTTAGGGGTTCGATTAGTCGGTCTAAGAGGTTCGATGAGTTGGCCTCAGGGGTTCGACGAGTCGGTCTAAGAGGTTCGATTAGTTGGTCTCAGGGGTTCAATGAGTCAGTCTTAGGGTTCGATGAGTTAGCCTCAGTGGTTCGATGAGTTGGTCTCAGGGGTTCGATTAGTAGGTCTAAGAGGTTCGATGAGTTGGCCTCAGGGGTTCGACGAGTCGGTCTAAGAGGTTCGATTAGTGGGTCTCAGGGGTTCAATGAGTCAGTCTTAGGGGTTCGATGAGTTAGCCTCAGTGGTTCAATGAGTTGGCCTGAGGGGTTCGACGAGTCGGTCTAAGAGGTTCGATTAGTCGGTCTCAGCGGTTCAATGAGTCAGTCTTAGAGGTTGAATGAGTCAGTCTTAGGGGGTTCAATTAGTCAGTCTTTGGGGTTCGATAAGTTGGCCTTAGGGGTTCAATGAGTCAGTCTTAGGGGTTCGATGAGTTAGTCTCAGGGGTTCATGGAGTCAGTCTTAGGGGGTTCAATTAGTCAGTCTTAGGGGTTCGATGAGTTAGCCTCAGTGGTTCAATGAGTTGGCCTGAGGGGTTCGACGAGTCGGTCTAAGAGGTTCGATTAGTCGGTCTCAGCGGTTCAATGAGTCAGTCTTAGAGGTTGAATGAGTCAGTCTTAGGGGGTTCAATTAGTCAGTCTTAGGGGTTCGATAAGTTAGCCTTAGGGGTTCAATGAGTCAGTCTTAGGGGTTCGATGAGTTAGTCTCAGGGGTTCAATGAGTCAGTCTTAGGGGGTTCAATTAGTCAGTCTTAGGGGTTCGATGAGTTGGCCTCAGGGGTTCGACGAGTCGGTCTAAGAGGTTCGATTAGTCGGTCTCAGGAGTTCAATGAGTCAGTCTAAGAGGTTCGTTGAGTCGGCCTCAGGGGTTCAGCGGAGGTCAACAGCAGAAGCCACACAGATTTGGAATAATATAATTTGTTGTGAGTTCATGCACTGGGTTAGTTTTGTTCTTTGAACAAAGTAAATGACTTGACTATGACCTGAATTTTTTCATATTTTTTATTTTTAGCTAAAGAAGTGTTCAGTGAATGCACATATGAAACTGGTGAGGTTCAGTACCTCCACAAGGTTAAGAACACATGTAGAGACAAACCCTTTGTTTTATTTATATAGATGGTGGGTTATGTTGTCCCACAGGAGGCCTGTGCCTAATGCCTCTGAGAGCAGCTTGATCGATTGAAAAGCCATGATGCGAACACGTGGTGCCGTGAAAGGGTGCGGTTTAATGTTTGACCAGCTTTATACTTAAGCATAAGGCTTTGCCTCTACACCCGTTTCCTAGCTTCATTTCAATTTTAAATGACCTCACCGCTTAGGCAAATAGTTCTTTGCTTTTCTCTCTCCTCCCCACCTCAAAGTGTCAACAGTTTTGAATAAAACACCCACAACAAAAGCACTCTATCTGCAGCCTTTCTTGTCACTGTATCCTTAAAATACAAATCTTTTTATCCTCTTCTAGATAAGTAGATGGACATTTAACGCTTACTTATCATGAAAAAGTGACGTCGCTTATTGAATTTTTCACGCTCTGTATGCTCTAGGTTCAAAATTTGTTGTTGTGTTGGTACACTCGTCACGATCATATTTTTACATTTTTGACTATATAGCTATGCTAGAATACCCGTCACTCTTTGTGCCACTCAGAAACTATAGCAATAGGTATAGAGAAATAAATTCACTGAATATAAATTCACAGATATAATTGTTACAGTTATTTCTTGTTATTAAGGTACGGGAACAGATTCTTATATATCCCAAACTTTTGATATTATATAGTTAACATGATTCAAGATATATACACAGTAAGTATATTTAGCAAAATAAAAATCATTTAATAGTAAAAAAAAAATTGATTTTATCATATAAATAAATAAAACATCAATCCAAGTTATACAAAATCAAATATATTTAAAAAAAAATTGTAAATTGAACTATTCAATTTATTTACCCAACATAAATTGGCATTAATGAAAGGAATTGTCTTTATAATATTACCTTAGAACATTCGTATTATGTTCTTGAACAGTTGTGTTCAACTTTGATTCTAAGATTATTCATTTTTAACCCCTAATGTAGTAGTCGATTATAATTTTTTTTTTTTATAATTAAGAGGTCTAAACCTATAATAACTTTTCTCAGTCTATAAACATATGCGGTCACTGTTCACTCCATGAAGACCAAAAAGTCACCCCGGGGGTGGGGGGTTAATTCCACCCCCGTTGTGAACCTCAGCTTTTCTAATGCAATTTGTGTCTTATTATTGCATATGATCGGACTGACTAATCTGTATATATAAAGTTCGTGGGTTTGTTTATTTGTTTGTTCACCTCTTTTCCGTGGAGATATAGACCTGAAATGAAATATATATTATTTATTATCTCATTCTGAGGTAAAATAGATAAACCAAACAAAAGTCTCCACACAAATGAACTTTATATTCAACACGTTTCGAACACTTTGTGTTCATCATCAGGAAGACACCAAGGATGTGGTACTGACGGGTTGGTCCAGTGACACCTTGGTGTCTTCCCCATGATGAACAAAAAGTGTTCGAAACGCGTTGAATAAAACTTGATTTGTGTGGAGACTTTTGTTGGTTTATCCATTTTACCTCAGAATGAGTAAATACCACAACTAATAAGTAATTACGGATTGCACAACTAATTATTTATTTATTATCTGCATAATGTTAAATAATAGAAAATTATCACTATATTCCCAACATTGGTGCCAGGGTAGCAAGTGTCTTGCGTGCTCGCTGATGACAGTAGAGCAAATGCAGTGTATATAAATGTATGATCAATGATCAAACCACAATAAGAAAATGGGAAAACAAGACTAAGATCTTTTTTATATATATATATATATATTATAAATGATTGAACCACAATAAGAAATGGGAAAACAAGACTAAGATCTTTCAACCGTAACAAGCGGTCTTCGTCAGAGTCAAGAACCCAACTGAGTTGGGTTTCGTCAGAGTCAGTTGGGTTTTTGACTCTGACGAAGACCGCTTGTTACGGTTGAAAGATCTTATTCTTGTTTTCCCCATTTTCTTATTGTGGTTTGATCATTGTTTGTTATTTCACGTGACTATGTAAAATATTTTTATATATGAATGTAAAAAAAACAATTTTTTTATTTTAATATTTGCGTAATATAAACAATGGTAATAAACTAAAGGCATGGAGCAAGAGTAGCCCAGAGGCTTGCATACTCGCTGATGACAGTAGTGCAGTAGTACGAGTATTATAAATAAATGTAGCAAATATATTATAAACTACTATATTAGAGGTTAAAAATGAATAAATTTACAATCAATCTTGAACGCAACTGTCAGATAAAATACGAATGTTTTATGGTAGTATTATAAAGACACAGTTCTTTCATTAATGTTAATTTATGTTGGGTAAATAAATTAAATCTTTCAATTTACAAGTTTTGTTTGTTTTATATATATTTGGTTGTGTACATAACTTGAATTGATGTTTTATTTAATTATCGCTTAAAATAAATGAGGTTTTTTTTACTTTTAAATGATTTTTATTTCGCTAAATATACATACTGTGTATATATCTTGAATCATGTTAAGAACACTATATCAAAAGCTTGGCGCCATATAAGAATCTGTTTCCGTGCCTTAATAACAAGAAACAACAATTAAAATTATCCCTGTCAATCATGTTCAGTGAATTTATTTCAAAACTTATTGCTATAATTTCTGATTGACACAAAGAGTTGCGCGTAGCCTAGTTATCACTAAAATTTAATTAAATTTATGCAAAAAAGTGAAGTAAGGAGATTAAACTTATATAAGTTTGTGTCCTGTTTTTTTTTTGCTAAGTTGATTGGAATTTACCATGTTCATATCAAGTAGAAATAGTCTATGTACATAGAAAATAGTTATTTAATGAAATACAGTCACTAGCAGATGAGTTAGCTAGTGACTACAGTCACTAGCAGATGAGTTTTCTACCCATTGTTTCTTTTCACTCCCAACACTATGAGAAATTGTAATTTATTTTCCCCCCCTTAGTTAAATAAACTCAAAACAACAGTGTTGCCTCTCTAAAAAGAAAAAAAAAAGGTTTTTTCTTTTTTTTTAAAAAAAAAAACAAACTCGATTGAATTTCTATCAAGCACATTTTAATCCTATCTTAAAACAATCTAAATAATTAAAGAACAACAGTTTTAGTTTAATATTAAATTCCCTTTTATGTTTTTAAATAGGACAAGTAAAAGTTGTTTTTTTTTATTTATTTATTTAAATTCGTTAAAATATGTAATTTCGGTTTGAATTGGATTTTAACATACAAAAGAGAGAGAGTGAGGGAGAGAGAGAATTTGTAATTTTATTGTTAAAATTCGTTATTGGTTGATGTTTGGCCTAGGGCCCAGCTAACATAACAAAACAAAATATCATTTTCATTTAACTAAATTCTTCCTTTTCAATTTTATTACAACACACTTCTATTAATTGAATAATTGAACATTCTATCATTAAAAAATGATACGTGTTTTATAAAATATTGATTATATCTATTTCTAATATAACTTATAAAAAAAAAACCCGGGGGAATAAATATGATAAAAATTAAAAAAAAAAGAAACCAGTGGAGTGAGGGGTGAAGAAAAAAACAATAAGGGTAAAAATAAAATATGTTTTTCAGTTTTAATACCAAAGCATTCCAAAATATCCCTGAGGGAATCGTATTTCAGGTACGAATCCTTTCATTATTTTAAACAAATGAAATATTTTCGATAACACAGTGTCAGTTATTTTAAATATAATTGTTGCCAGTGCATTCCAGTTATTCGCTTTAATATACCGATATTTTGAAAGGTTTATATTGATTTATTATTAATAATAAATAACGTTGGTATGTTTAATAAAAGTATTTTGTTCATTTTATAAATATAAATTCAATTTACAACAAGATTTACGTATCATAATATATATATATATATATATATAACTTTAAATTACACAAAGCACGACACAGAAAAGAGAATAAAAGAACACTTACAGAATTCAATATTTCGAACTGTTTTTCGTCATTAGGAGAGTAGACTAGAAGAGAGGACGAAGTTAGAGAGATCTCCCCACGTCGAAGAACGAAGCGTGAAAAATATATATATACATATATACTTTTTCGTTGGAAATACGATCCAAAACGGACAAATATAGTTCAATATAGACAAAGAAACATAGAGAAATCAAAAGTCTCTTATCTCTCCTGAAGACGGTTCAAACCGAAAATTAGAGACTGTAAGTCTGTTCTTTTGATTTCTCTATATTTCTTTGTCTATATTAAACTATATATATATATACGATCAATGATCAAACCACAATAAGAAAATGGGAAAGCAAGACTAAGATCTTTCAACCGTAACAAGCAGTCTTCGTCAGAGTCAAAAACCCAACTGACGCTTGTTACGGTTGAAAGATCTTAGTCTTGCTTTCCCATTTTCTTATTGTGGTTTGATCATTGATTGTTATTTCACGTGTTTATGTGAAATCTTTTTATATATATACGAGTAGAAAATTAAAGAAGAGTAACACACAGAGTAAGGAAACATTCTTACAGACTCAAATTTTTGGGTAATCCGTCTTCAGGAGAAAAGAGAAAGGGAGACGAAGCACGTTGTAGACGCAACGGCAAGTAACCATACTTGCTATAGTTAACCATAGTTACTTGCCGTTGCGTCTAGAACGTGCTTGGTCTCCCTTTCTCTTTTCTCCTGAAGACTGATGACACGAAAATTTGAGTCTGTAAGTGTGTTTCCTTACTCTGTGTGTTACTCTTCTTGAATAGTTTTATCATAGTTGAAGTGTATATGAATTGTATAAACTAGAACAATTATTATGTATCTAATTAAACATTGATAATAATTGAGGTTGAGGTAGTTACAATTGTTGTAGGGATACATTTGAGTCTTAGAGATGAGTTATTAGGAAAAGTTGAAGGATATATACATAATGGAGATTAAAAGGGAGGGATGTTTAAAGACAAGGTTATGAAAGTGATATCGCTTGGCTTGTACTACTTGATGTAGAATTTGAATAATATATTGTTGAGCGAATTGGTGTTTTGCTGTAAGATGTGTTAACTACTCCACTTAAGCGGACTTGGAGTGTGTTTTGAAGGGCTTTTCAAAGCTATAACAAGATAGTCTACTTAGGCATTTCGCCTTAGACACCTGCTTCCAGTGGCTGGTCGACAAAACAGTGGCTTTAGTGGCTTCGCTATATGTCTTGAGAGTAATCAATAGCTCATTCAACTTGTCTCAGCATTAAAACAAAACAGGCGGGCATCATATCAATATATTATAATAAGGCTTGTCTTTTATGCTACATAGATTGAATTTCAGTATGTATAATAATCAGGATCAGGGTAGTCCAGTGGCTTAAGTACATACGATGTTCGGTATTATAGAGGACGGGGTAGCCCAGTGGCTTTAGTACTCGTCTGTGGGCTGCTACATACAGTGTTCGGTATTATAAAGGCCAGGGTAGCCCAGTGGCTTATGTGTCGCCTGTGGATTGGTAGATACGGTATTATAGAGGCCAGGGTAGCCCAGTGGCTTATGTGTCGCCTGTGGATTGGTAGATACGGTGTTCGGTATTATAGAGGCCAGGGTAGCCCAGTAACCCTAGTACTCGCCTGTGGGCTGCTACATACTGTGTTCGGTATTATAGAGGCCAGGATAGCCCAGTGGCCCTAGTATTGGCCTGTGGGCTGCTACATACGGTGTTCGGTATTATAGAGGCCAAGGTAGCCCAGTGGCTTACATGCTCGCCTGTGGATTGGTAGATACGGTGTTCGGTATTATAGAGGCCAGGATAGCCCAGTGGCCCTAGTACTCACCTGTGAGCTGCTACATACGGTGTTCGGTATTATAGAGGCCAGGGTAGCCCAGTGGCTTACGTGCTCGCCTGTGGATTGGTAGATACGGTGTTCGGTATTGTTGACGCCAGGGTAGCCTAGTGGCCCTAGTACTCTCCTGTGGTAGATACGGTGTTCGTTATTATAGAGGCCATGGTAGCCCAGTGTGTTATGTTCTCGCCTGTGAGTTGGTACATACGGTGTTCGGTATTATAGAGGCCAGGGTAGCCCAGTGGCTTACGTGCTCGCCTGTGGATTGGTAGATACGGTGTTCGGTATTGTTGAGGCGAGGGTAACCTAGTGGCCCTAGTACTCGCCTGTGGTAGATACGGTGTTCGGTATTATAGAGGCCAGGGTAGCCCAGTGGGTTATGTGCTCGCCTGTGAGCTGGTACATTCGGTGTTCGGTATTATAGAGGCTAGAGTAGCCCAGTGGGTTATGTGCTCTCCTGTGAGCTGGTACATAGGGTGTTCGGTATTATAGAGGCCAGGGTAGCCCAGTGGGTTATGTGCTCGCCTGTGAGCTGGTACATACGGTGTTCGGTATTATAGAGGCCAGGGTAGCCCAGTGGGTTATGTGCTCGCCTTTGAGCTGGTACATACGGTGTTCGGTATTATAGAGGCCAGGGTAGCCCAGTGGGTTATGTGCTCGCCTGTGAGCTGGTACATACGGTGTTCGGTATTATAGAGGCCAGAGTAGCCCAGTGGCTTCAGTTCTCGCCTGTGGTCTTGTGCATACGGTATTTGATAATATAGAGGCCAGGGTAGCCCAGTGGCTTATGTACTCGACTAAGGACTGGTAGAACCTAGACTCGGTATTCACTCTGCCCCTCTTTTTATACACAGTAAATGATATGTTATAGACCAGGGTAGCTGAATGGCTTGCGTGCTCGTCTCTACACTGATATTGTCGACAGGGTAGTCCAGTCGCTTACGTGATCCCCTGTACTGTTACATCCGGTGTTCGATTCTCCCTCTGGCCGTCGACTTCTATATAGTGCAATTTAGAGGCCAAGGGCCAAGGACGCCCAGTCGCTAATGTGCTACCCGTAGACTGGTAGCTTCGGAGTAGGGTTTATTCAAAACCAACCAAAATACTAATTAAACAACTATATCCATATACGTCTATACTATTTTACGCTGAACCAAACATCGATAACAAAAATACTTACATCTCAAATAGATCGGTACTTTACGGTTTGCAATATTTATTAATCAATTCGAAAATAATATGAGGGATGGAATTAAAGGAATGTATAATTTACTTGATGTAATATTAAGAGGCAGAATGAAGAGATTTCAATTTATATAATTCTAAGGATTGAGGGAAAGGCACAATTGGTTGGGAGGGAAGAAGGAGATAAAAGCGAGCAAGGGGCTAGATTAATGAAGGAAGTGTAGAATTAAGAGTAAATGAGGACCAGAAGCGTGGATTTAATACTACTACTGTCTTAACAAGAAATCAAGCAGTCAGGGGAAATTTCATATTATGTTGGAAAGTGGGTGTGGGGGGGGGGGGGGGGCGCACGTATCCTACTGTCTCTTTGTATAATGCCTGTTGAAAATAATTTCGGTTCAAGCAAGTCATTATAAATCTTAAATGTAGTTGTTACTCGCTCTACAAGTCATATGACTCCTACAGGATCTTTTATTCAACGCTATACTATATATATAGTGACTGAAACGTTGGAATAATTTAATGTATAGTTTGTTTGTTTTTCTCTTTTTTTGTAGTTAGATTTAGAGTGTATTATTCGATTACTACTATGGAACTCAAGAATAAATCTTTCGGAGAGTTAGTTTTTAGTTTACTTGAAGAGTTAAAAACCAAGTTTTGAAAACTGGAGAAATTAAATAAAAAACGAACGAAAATGAAGATCGGCATACTCTTTAATAAAATATATATATATTGAAATCAACATGAGGAGTATGCTTCTAATATCTGATTGGTTGATGCAGAACCAAATAAGTTTGACTTCATCATGCTGTGACCAGTCTCAACAAGATATCAGTGGCAGTCTTGTGGCTTTTTTCAGGACCGGACCGGGAAAACTCGAAACTGGAGAAGTCGATATCGCATGGCAACTGTTCATTTTCTGAGGGAGTTTGAACCCTTATACTATTTGCTGTGTCGGCGGAGATGACTCCATGGAAGAGAAGAACCGCTGTACGTGACTTCGATTAGAGCTAGAAGCCTTCAACTTTGAAAACAGCAAGCAAAAAAATGAGTCAAGCTTATTTAGTCCTGCTTGTACCAATTACAAGGGTCGCCTTGTACTCTTGGGGTTCCGTTCATAATACAGAAACCCCTGTATCATCCATCCTTCGGCACGGATCGCATAACACCTTAGATTGGGGCTGAGATAAAAGGAGGGGATTTGGGGATTAGGAAGGTTGTGAAACGAAGGTGGTCAGGCCCAGCCCCTGATCACCTTCTCCTCCTCTTTCGTTTGTTCCTGCATATAGCAGGTTAACAGGGTAGCGTCGTGAAGACCGAAAGTCGGAGTTGAATCCTAGAGGCTATTAGTGGCACTCCATTACTACCACATGTATAGTTTAGTATCCAAAACTGGAATATTTCTGAATCGAACTATATGCTGGGTTTTAATAAACTACCCCTACCCCCTTCCCCGCCTCTCTCAGTTAATTTTAATCAAGGGGTTGCAAAGAACCGCTAACTTTATTCACGCTCTCCGAATCCCTTTGAGTTTTGTTTTAATCAACACTTGAAATAACCCTTTATCATTGTAATTTACATCCCCTTAGCCCTATTAGTCTAAACGCTTCCTTTTATGTTATAGTAAACACCCCTCCAGAGTGTGCCCAAACCTTCAGATGATTTAATGTATTTTGCCTTTTAAAACAGATATTTCACAAATTGTTTTGTAATAATGCAAAATGCATTTATTATACTCTTAAGCCTTTTGCGGCTTTTATGCATGGTCTATTTTTGCATATTTTATGCTTTCATTTTATATTCGGAGTCAACAGTTCACGTCCAGTGACATCCAATGCCAGGTTATTCTCAAGAAAAGGCCATATACTATTATTTAACCTTTTGAACAATAGGATAATAGCTATTTCTGTGCTATATCCTTCTTATTAGAATTTGAGCTAAGAGTAATAATGATTCTTATTTTTGTTATAAAAATAATGGTATAAATGGATATATCATTTCGTTTATTGCGGTATATCCGAAATCATGTTGAGCTACACTGAGTTGTTAGAACCATTGTGGTATATTTAAAATCATATAGAGTGTCATTGATTTGATAGAAGCCAGTGTGGTGTATCCGAAATCATATGGAGTGTGATTGATTTGATAGAAGCCATTGTGGTGTATCCGAAATGATATGGAGTGTGATTGATTTGATAGAAGCCATTGTGGTGTATCCGAAATGATATGAAGGGTCATTGATTTGATAGAAGCCAGTCAGGCTTTGAATAAGAGTTGATAATATAATGGGGATATTTTGCGATAATTCGAAGATATATTTGCTAATGGTGACTTTTCTGTTTCAGCGGGGGAGCGAGGCGATGCAGGGAGGTGCATCGAACGGAGACGTTCTGTCCCCCCATCACACTCTCTCAGAAAACAACAACGATGCCAAAAAGGTAAGCCTTTTAATTACCTCATTTCAATGATCAATGATTAAACCGCCTTCTCATTGTCTGTTAGTTATAGAGCAAAATGTATCAATCAAAATCAATGAATGGTACTAATACACGAAAAGGAATTACATAAGCCCTCAATAAGTCGGCACTATGGGCTGTGGGGACCATGTAGGGTTTAGTCTCCAGCCCACCTCAGAGGTCGGACTCGTGGTGGTCGTAGTGGCTTTTGGTTCTCACCCAATTTGGGTAGATCCTTGTGGTCACTGTGTGAGAAGCAGTAACTTCTCGGGAGAATGCCTGCTTAGTATACCGGGGAGCTAGAGCCCCAAACCCCTACCAGTGGGAACAGGCTATGAACTCAGCTGAATGGACTGGACAACTGGTACTTGCCTGGTATATGCACTGACTTTTAACGGGGTATGAGAGTGGGGACGATTAGATACTACCCGCTGTCTCGAGCCCTTTATATTACGAATAGAGAGATCTTAAAGGCTCTCTACCACATACTAACATAGACCAGGTGGCGTTTAACCAACGACTCTATGAACCGTTCACTATGGTACTAAAGACTCATCACAATGATGCCCTCATGGGGTCAGATGAACTACCAGTAGCAAGTCCTGCTCCCGGTGTAGCGGGCATTGACCCCTTCTTAGGGAGACCACCGTAATCACATGAATCCTGTAGTAGTTCATAAACTGTAAGACATATGTAGGAAGTCTGGCCAGTTTAATCTGTTCAGTGTAGTGATGACTGACGATCCCATAACATCGCAAAAGAGCATGCAAGCCACTGGGCTACCCTGGCTCCTTATCACAATGACATAGATCTGTTTGACCGCACCATGTTAAGTTTTACATTCAAGTTTCAAATAATTCTGCTGTCTTACTTCAATGCAAACTAATATCTTATTTTTAAGTAAAAACAGTCTTAATTAGAATTCTGTTTCTTGTTTTTTATTCCTTAATTAAAAGATAATTACTGTTCATTCCTTGGGTGTAATATAATGGTTTTAATATAAACATTAGAAGCTTTATGACCTGTTTCACAGAGGATGTTTACAGATTATATTATTTATAATGGTATCTTTTGTTTACTTTAATGTTTTAAATAAACACTAACTAATTATAGATGCTTTATTGCATATAACCTATTAAAGCCTGTATAATGAACAACAGTAACATAAGGAAAAAAATTGCATAAGACATTTACGTCTTATTTGTGTTTATGTTAGTGGCCAGTTTTAGCTCTGTGGTTAATGTAGTCGCTTCTGAACTGTTACGACTGGGGTTCGATCCTCACCTGACCCTCGATTTATTCACGGAGGGAGTTGAGTAAATCTGAGCACGTCGTTCTTCGGAGAAGGACGTCAAACCTGTTTTGATCTTCGCGTTCCTCGGCATTTTGTGCCATAACCTCTTAGTCAAGCCAGGCCGCCTTGTTGACAAGTTACCCTTTAGCCACCTCCATTGAAGATGGAGGTGCCCTCTCAAGCAATGCAATGCTAAGCACGAATTCTGACAGTTACTCCGCAAAACGGTACCTAGGCCAAGAGTAATAGACAAGCTAAAGTCCAGGTAACATGCGGAGATAATTACTGATATGGTACTGAAAATTCCCTTACCAGTTGCACTTTAACTGGTAACATAATAAAGAACACATATAACGAAGACATATAAATACACAATCAAGACCACCACAACTTATCCCTACTCCTCAAGGTACTAAAAAATTCCCTAAAGGTGGAAAGAGGACTTTAAGCCGTCGGTTCCGAGCCTGTACAATGTCAGGTACTCGTTTAAG
>JAPFBL010001081.1:0-36069 GCA_026182355.1 Hermatobates lingyangjiaoensis | reverse complement strand
TTATTCATAAGAAAATATAAGACTTACATTAATAACTGAGTATTTATGCTGTTTACCGCATATTTTTAATTACTTACCAATCTAACTTATAATATTTTATAACAATGCAATATCTAAAAAATAATATCTAAAAAATGCAATAACAACAGATAGTTATCTGAACCTGACAACTTATTGAATCTACAAAACATCGTCAATTTGATCGAGACCAAAGCATAAAAAAATTACATAGAAACAATAAATTCCGTTAAATATCTATTCTCGAAGGGTATGCGCGATAGTTCTTCTCAAATCAGTGCGCGATAATTCTTCTGCTTGCCTCAATGAGCAAAATTCCTAAGTGCAAAAACTTTTCCTAATTTATTCATATAAAAAAATAAAAATAAAAAAAGGTCCTATTTTCTTTGTATTCTTATATGAGCCGTTTATTTTGAAAGTGGCCTAATTCCATTTTCCAAAAAAATTTAGCTAGCTATTTAAATAATTACATTTTTACGTTATCTTTACCTTTTGCAGCAAATTGTACAAAATTTATTTAAAATTACTAAGTTTTTTTATAACAAAAATTAGTTGATAAATAAAATGACAATATTTTTAAATTTTGTAAAACGCAAACCCTTAAATATCTCGATTTTAACATAAATGGAATTAGGCCACTTTCAAAATAAGCGGCTCATATTTGTTGTTTGCATTTCGTTATAGTTCTCTGTTATATTTTCAATATGTTTTCTACACTTAGTGTTAGAGCAAATGTAAAGGTCTTGCATAACTATTAAGGAGAAAATAAAGAAATGTACCTGCTTTCCAATATGAAACAGATATACACTCCATACCCTCACCCACTTCCGTCCTATTCCCAGTCAGTTGTACCACAGAAACTCACCCTTAGATACGAGTATGTACTCTATTCCTTATTTTATTTTGTACCATTTACTTTATACTATAGATAACTCTCTGATTATATTATATTTTGTTTAGTTAATGCCTGAAGAACACAACGAAACGCGTTGTCTATACTATTAAATTTCTATATATGGAGACTATGTCGTTAGGTGTTTACTCTACAATTAGTAAATACCACATAATAACTGATTGCACTACTTTATAAGAACAGACAGTTCTATAAACAGACAGACAGACATTTAAAATAAACAGACAGTTTATAATTTAGTATGGTATAAAGATAAAAATAATAGAGACGTACATATCCTAGCAGGAAGTCTGGGATACAACTAAATCGATCGAGGATGCGAGAGGGTAGTGTAAGGGATTGTAAGTTCACATTTCTTTCAACTTAAAAATCAGGTTCATCTTTACAGAATATTTAGCCAAAGTCTTTGAATTAACCCTAATAATAAGTGCAGGCAAATAAAATACGAACAGGAAATTAGAAAGTATAAAAATAAAATGGACTTTTAATGAATAGTTTGAAAAATGTTGTACATTCATGAATTTGTTCATTGAGGCAAACGAAACAATTAGGGGAATGATTTGTTGATATAATAAGCTCCTAGAACTAATATTTCTCGTAACTAACTGTTCCAATGTAACATCTCTATATTTTAATATAGATCAAACTGATGAGTATTTATGACAAAATCTTTGCAAAATGTGAAAATAATTATTTTTTATTGTTAGATTTATTGTTCTGTTCGACTTCTTTAAAAAGAATCTGATTTCCAAATCTTTTATTTCATATTATATGTTTTATATTAATTTATATTACATACCTAAGTAAAGAAAAGGACTATCAGAAAAGTGAAGAGGGTTGATAAAGTATTTTGAGGGACAGAAGACACTTTAAGTTTCCTAGTTTCTAAAACATACTTTAAACCTCTGTTCTTATAAATACAATAGTAAAGAATAACGGATATCCAACTGAATTAATCAACAATTTGTTAAGAAGTAAACAAAAATCAAATAATCAGCCGTGCATTGCCTCGGCATACTTACGTTACTTACGTAAAACACACAGGTCTTGATTACCATCCCATTCATTTGTTATCCATCCGATAAAATTGCAAAAATGTTTACGTAAACATGGTTTTAAAGTAAGTTTTAGAAACTCAGGAATCCCGTACAACCTTTCTTGAACTATTTATATATATATATATATATATATATATATATATATATATAAACTAGAATTTAAAAAAGAACACATAGAAAGGAAACCACTGAACTCACTACTTAAATTTCGATGTCCTCGTCTTCAGGAAAAGAAGTAATCGCTCCAAAGGCGATAACGACTGACTTGGCGTTGAAATAAATATATATAATATATATATAAATATTTATATATACTTTGAAAACTTAAGAAACGCTAATGAAAAACAAAATAATAGGACTCTCTTTGCCTTCAAAGGTAAAAAAAAAGAGAGTTGACTTTTGTCTTCTTGCCACTCAACTTCCTTTCCTGAGGACGACAATTGAAAGGTCGAAATATTGAATGTGAGTCCTAGTATCTGTTTTTCATTAGTGTTTCTTCATGTTTTCAATGGGGTATTGTCCTATCGGATCTGATTTCCTTTTAAGTTATATATATATATGTATATATGATCAAACCACAATAAGAAATGGGAAAACAAGACTAAGATCTTTCAACCGTAACAAGCGGTCTTCGTCAGAGTCAAAAACCCAACTGATATATATATATATATATATTTCAAAGTAAACTAGAAACACATGAAAAATATAAAAACAGACTTACAGTATCTAATTTTCTGGTTTAACCATCACAAGGAGAAAAGAGATAGCGACGCAAAGCACACTTGACGTCCCTATCTCTTCTCACCTGATGACGGTTAAACCGAAAATTAGAGACTGTAAGTGTGCTTTCCTATTAACTGCGTACTTATAGTTTACTCTGAAATGGTTGTTGTCCTTTGTGGATCCAATTCTTGATATTAATATATATATTTGTAAAATTTGGGAGCAGTCCTTCATCCAAACATATTTTGTTGAATAACTGATCGTATTTTACTGATAACGATGACTTATAAACTGTGTCTTAATACCACCTCTAAAAACTGTAACATATTTTTTAATTTCCCTGAAGATGACTGGAAGCCAGTCTAAACATGTAGGTTCCCCCTTAATTAATATACTCCAACGTTTTGATGAAGGAAAGAAGAAGGTAATCAGAAACTTCGAAAAACTGGTGAAGAAAATGACATCAGTAAAATACGATCAGTTATTTGACGAAATATATATATATATATATATATATATTTAGAGTAGGGATCTTTAACGAGTACCTGACATCGTACAGGCTCGGGACCGACAGTTTAACGTCCTTCTCCGAGGGACGACGTGCTCAGATTTATTCACCTCCCGCATGAATAAATTGAGGGCCAGGTGGGGATCGAACCCCGGTCCTATCAGATCAGAGGCGGCATATATATATATATATATATATATATATATATACACTTGATAAACGGAAATTTGTCCAGACTGGACAAATGTGATTGTCCAAAACCACACAATGTGCTTGGTCTACCTTTCTCTTTTCTCCTGATGACGGATTACCCGAAAATTTGAGTCTGTAAGTGTGTTTCTTTTACTTTCTGTGCTACCTATCTTCAACTTTATATATATATATATATATATATATATATAAAGTCTATTTTCTCCTAATATGTTCTAATTTTCCTTAGGAATTTCCTCATATTTGTCTGCACTATTATAAGTTAGTTAGAGGTCTTGGTCAAACTTTCTGTAAACACCACTCTGCGTTCGAATATCAAACAGTTATGCACTCCATAACTTCTTTATGTACAGACTATTTTATTATCTTTTTACCCCAGTAATGAATATTGCAAAGTTTTTATTAATCCTTTTCACTTATAAACCTATACATATTATTTCAAACATTTCTATATTTATTATTTTTTTGAGTATTTCAATTTTTTTTTTTTCAAACTTGCAAACAAGAAGTTATTGCAGTTTTTATTTGATTATTTTCTAAAATATTTTGCTATGAGAAAGTCAGAGCATTTCAATCAAAGTGAAAGAACTAATATCTTTTTTTTCTAAAGAATGAAATATAACTTTTGTCTTTTATTTGATACCATCAAGTGTATGAATAAAAGTTTTTCTCCTAACATAAATGATGACAAAATTTATTGAAAAATTTTACTTCCTTACTTTATTTATTTGACTTATATGCTTTTTTACTATTCATATAGTATAGTATAATAGTTACTATAAAATCAATTTCATGATATGACACAATTGTTTGTATGTTAAATTATTAGCTCACAGACTTCATTAATCATCATATTATTATAAAAATCAATCATCCCAGCTTTTGAAGATACACAAAGTGAGATAGCAGTCGGGTTTTTAATAAAGGGTTTTAAATAAAATCCGAAACGTTGGCTATGAGAGTTTAATTTGAACCTGAAGATGAGAAGGAGGTCGAAGAATGAAAGTGAGTTCCCTGCTGTTTCTACGAGTCCGTTTATTCTAATCCTTTGATATAAATATATCAAAACTTTCTGTAAACACCACTCTGCGTTCGAATATGAAACAGTTATGCACTCCATAACTTCTTTATGTAGGGACTATTTTATTATCTTAGATAAATAGTTATACCAATTATATTATACTATTAATTATAATAGTAATTATAATAATATAATAGTATATAATAGTATAATATAATAGTATAATTATAATAGTAATTATACTATTTATACCAATATATATATATATATATATCAATGATCAAACCACAACTCAGTTGGGTTTTTGACTCTGACGAAGACCGCTTGTTACGGTTGAAAGATCTTAGTCTTGTTTTCCCATTTTCTTATTGTGGTTTCATCATTGATTGTTATTTCACGTGTTTATGTGAAATTTTTATATATATATATATATATATATTGATAGAGTATCAACCGTGAAATAGAATCAAAACTAAAGTTTATCAGGACCCGGTCAGTCCTGATATATCAAAAGATATTGGTCATTAATTATGTTAAAGTATAATGTAATAAAAATAATATCACTAAAAAAAATTAAAATATTTTTAGTTACTAATTGTTATTACATAGTTTTTTGAATACAATGTAGCTAGATTATATATTATATATTTAACTATCAAGTTAAATATATAATCTGTTTTAAAAAACGTATTTCTTTGAATTTAATTGATATTTTTTTTATTATTGCGCAAAACAGAAGTTCATTTTGATTTTGTATTAAAAGAAGGGAGTATTTGAAAGGTAGTTTTCCCTCCTTGAAGGCTCCAGATTATCTTCAAGTATCTATTGTTTTACTTTTGTTTCGAGATCGAAGAGCTGAACTCTTTCCTCTCTTCCTCGTCTGCTGATATTCTAACTCTTTCTCTACCATAACGTTAGGGGATTTCAGTTCCATGTAAACAGTAGCTTTCTTTTCGAATATGTGTGCTTTTTGTCTTATTGCATGTTATCAAGTGGGTCTGATAAGCTGAAACTTTAGTGATCAGTTTTTGATCTACTTTAAAATCTAACTTCATAGATCAGATTAAACCATAAAAGTAGAAAGTTGTTGTATGGTAGATATCTACGTATCTATCTCCTTATTTTTAAACTAAACTAATAGATTATAAACTCTCTTGTGTTGTTGTATTTTTAGATTTTAACCTAATGAAAAACAGTACATTTTCAAAACAGTTTATTTAAGTCAGGCGTGGACAAATTACGGCCCGCGGGCCAAATGCAGCCTACGATGCATTTTTTGCGGCCCTCGGAAATTATCTAGAATTCCGTCTTAATATTTAAAATTCCTTTGCTTTTCGCTTATGGAGAAAAGCTCACCAAGGCTTTGGGAAAGAAAGTACGTCTTTGGAGATAGAAAGAGAGAGAGAGTGAGAGAGAGAGTGCAATAACAACAAAGGCTTTAGTTTTTTTATATGACGATACTCATCTTTAGTGATTGTGAAATCTTGTATATAGGATATATCTATATATATATATATAACAGTTCAAAATTGAAGATAGGTAGCACAGAAAGTAAAGAAAAACACTTACAGACTCAAATTTTCGGGCAATTAGTGACTAGCCATTGCGCCTACAACGTGATCGGTCTCCCTTTTTCTTTTCTCCTGAAGACGGATTGCCCGGAAATTTGAGTCTGTAAGTGTGTTTCTTTATTTTGTGTGCTACCTAACTTCAATTTTGAACTGTTAATGTGTCCAGTTTGGATCATCTTTCCGTTTGTTAAGTGAATATATATATATATATACTTAAAATAAACTTTGACACATTGACAGAAACATAAGAAAGACTTAGTTTTCAATATTTCGACCGTAATCGCGGTCGTCATCAAGAGAAGAAGTGAATTGACGGAGTGACGACAGTCAACTATATATACAAATACCACAGAAATTATCATGCGGCCCGCGATGACATAAAAATCATATATTGTGGTCTCCAGTATACAAAGGTCGCCCATACTTGGTTTATGTCATCTTATATTCAGCATCTTTATGTGGAAGCTATTTTAATAATTTTTAACCTACAATGAATATTACAACGTATTTATTAATCCTTTTCTTTGTAAATATGTATTATGTTAAACATTTTTTATTTTAGTATTTTTTTATTGTTTCTTTTCAGGACTTTCAAACACGAAGTAATTGCGTTTTTTTTTTGTTATTTTCAAATCATTTTGCTGTGGGAAGTCACTATTTTTTTTACTTTTATTTTATGCTGTCAATTGCTTATTATATGCATAAAACTTTTTTTCCTAGGAAAATGATAACAAAGCTTATTAACAAATGTTACTTCTTTATTTTTTCCTTTGGCTATCCATTGAGTAGCATAATAATTATAATTAGGTGATCTACCCCACGGTAGATTATGCCACAGCGTTTTGGTTATTGGTGGTAGTTCCCAAAAAAGGACCCAGATCAAAATCAAAATACTGTAGTTATTTCCCCCAAAAATGATTATATAAAATCCATATATTTTTTTGTATCTAAATGTCTCCAGTTTTGTTCGTATAGCGGATAGACAGTTGAGCTTTGTATTTCATACATACAGATAAAATAAATTTTTTGCTTTTAACAGATTTATATGTACATGCAAATTGTTAGCACCACAAAGGTTAGTAAATACAATATTATTATAAATACCTCTCTTGCCCGCCACTTGAAGATGATGAACATGTGGAGCCTGTCGGGCAGCTGAAACACGGATTTGTTTCATAATTCAGTTCGTCGAATCCACTTGATAGTTTCCTTCCTGCTGAAAACCATAGAACATCATTTTCAACTGATATATGGAAGTTACTTATAAGTATGTTAGAAAGTTAGCATAAGCGAGAAATTGCTGACACATTTCCAGCATGCAGGTCACTTGTGAAATGAATGTCACAATGATCTGCCCACTGTATTTATTTAGAACTGATCAAACCACAATATGAAATGAAAAAAAAAAATCTGGAGTGGCCTACACTCTACTTTACTATAAGTAACTTAATGTCAAATTTCTTGAGTATATAAAACATAACGTCTCATTTAAGCATAACGTAAACATCTAAATGGGATATAATTATTAGCCTTTCTTTCCTGAGGTAGTACAGATAGTGATTGAAGGACATATCAATTTATAAGCTTATTTTTGTACATCACAAATAATTTATTATTTGCAAATAATTTCATTAGCATAACTACAGCAGTAATAACATTTTTGAAAAAAAACCAAAGTGAACATTTCTTGAAACGATTTGTTCTCCTACAAGAGAATGGCTTTCGTTCAAACAGCCAGTAGATTTCTTACATCGTTTACTTGACATCCTTCTACATTGAATATAAAAGTAAAATTTTTAAATTTAAAACAGGAAAATACCCTTTTTTACTCTGAAAAACATCTTAAACTGCGAAGAAAATGTTGTTTTAAGGTGATTTGTTAATTAAAGATGTACGATAATTACATTTATTAATCTCTAAACGAAAGATTCAGATTATGAATTATCATTTCCATTTTTGGTCTTTTATAGAATTATCATACTGGGAATTTTAATCTTTAAAATAATAATAATAATAAGCTTCTTAATATTTAATAAGATCATTTTTCTTCCCCTTTGTCAAATAACATATATACGAATTTTTTCTGAGTGAGTGTTATCATTTTCCTGCACAATATTATTCCTCTTACATCTCATATAATTCAATAAAAAATTTAAACTGTTCCTTTATAAAATCAATTTTATCTCAGTGGATTCGCTCAAAAAATTTCTAAGTCAATGTAAACAATGTAAAAAAATACAAAAAATTCGACAAGTATAGCAGGTGATCTCTTAGTCTAGGGTAAACAAAGAGTTTTTATATCGTTATTGCTCTTTCCCGTAATTGAAACTTCATGATTTTTTTTTTATGAATGCTAATTTTTTGTTCCATTTTTGGTCAAATTTTAATTATTTTTTAATCAGCCGTTTAGCGTCAAAAAAACATTTTCTGAAAACAGAAATCGTACTGTAACGCCCCATTAGCGAATGTAATTTTGAAAAGAAATATCTCAGCTCATTCTACACATAATGCTCTATTTATAGGCATAGTTTCATTCTTCTCCGTCAAACAGTATGGCTTGTATCGCTCTCACAAGGTTTGAGATTGAATTATAGGTCAAAATTTGTACATTTTATTGAAAAAAAAATATTTTCTGTTGTTTTAAAATTCTGAATATATTTTTCGTTTGTTCCATTTGTAACCTCAAAGATAATGTCAAAATTTCAAAACTCTAGGGTTATCAGTTTAGGAGAAATAAATGTTTTAAAAAAAACGGTTTTTGGCAAAAAAAGTGACTTTTCCATCATGCATAATTCTTCCCAAACAATAGGGATCTTCGTCCTTATGGGGTCCATTTTTGTGTAAAATATCAACTTGATCCATCAAAGATTCTGGACCGTAGCGTGGTAACAAGCAATGCTAACACAAGCACCCACCCACCCACACACACACACAGACATCATCGTAAAAACGTCATAAAACGACTTCTGGGACCTCAAAACATGTAATCCCGTCAAAATCTCGAGATCGAATTTTTTCACGATCACTATACTTTACTTATAGTAAAGTAAAAAGACTCAAATCTTTCAACCGTAACAAGCGGTCTTCGTCAGAGTCAAAAACTGATCTTAGTCTCTTTTCCCTATTTCATATTATGGTTTGACCATTGATTGTTACTTCTCGTATTTATGTGAAATCTTGTTATTGTATACATGTTTAGATAATATGAAACAAGATGATTCAAAAACATAAAGAAGTTCTATAATCTCTGTTCATTGAGTATTAAGAATCCAGCATTAACTATTTTTCTTTTAAAATTATGTTGATTATTTTGAAAGCAAAATCATCAATGTTTACTCTTATACTTTGTATAGCTGGTGTAGTTTTGTAAACTACATATTTTAGTTTATCGAAACTGACATCTAGACTAGCATCTGATTTATATTAAAAACGTTGTTATAAATGTGCAAGTGTAATTAGAAAGGCAAGATAAATATTGAAGTAATAAAAGAAACTAAAAGTCCATATAGATCAAAAAAAGATTTCACATAAACACGCGAAATAATAATCAATGATCAAACCGCAATATGAAATGCGAAAACTAAAATCTTTCAACCGTAACAAGGGGACTTCGTCAGAATCGAAAACCCAACTCCAGTTGATCATTGAGTGTATACAATATGTATACATAGAAACTTAAATGAAAATATATAGTTTCATGTGTCAGACAGACGAAGTGTGATCTGATAAGCAAATACTTGCATAGATGAGATTGTAAATTAATATATGATTATTGAAATAGTGATTAAAAACATTGAAACCTTTGACCCCAAACAATTTATTTATGTCATATTATTATAAAAATCCGTCAAACCTCGAATCGTTGTTATAGACGCCAAACCGTACTAGATTGGGCTACTTGAAGATGTATTATGTGCGAAACGGATAGGGTTTTTACAACAAGGATGTACGAGATATGACCAATTTTTATAATAATATGATATTTATTGACTATGTGGTTTCACGTGTTCATTGTGAACTCTTGTTTCCCAGGGACCAGTGCTTGCTAATACTAGTTATTCGGACCCCAATAGGGCTTCTTTGAGAGAGGTGTTGTTAGTACCTCATCATGGAGAGAGATTAAAACCTCTTGTTATCTAAACGTCACCTGGTCTGTGCTAGTTATGTGAAATGAACATATAAGGGCTCGAAGGAGTGGTATCTAATCGTCCCCAGTCTGAGCTCCCGTCCAGAGCCGAGCCTCTACTAGGCAAGTACCAGTACAGTGAAGCGGTCGTCATTGTGTGGAGTGTTGTTAGTACCTCAAGAGAAAGGATTCATAGAGAGAAATTAAAACCTCTCGTTATCTAAACGCCACCTAGTCTGTGCTAGTTATATGATACTATACAATGAGTACATCAGACCAGACATGACCATAGCTTGTTATGCAATGTGATGGTCTTGTTATGCAATGTGATGTTGCATATCGTTTTTATTATTTTTTTTTTTACTCCTGTTGTAGAATCAATAGATTCATGTGGTTTCGCCTGGGCTAAAATATATACCCTACAACTTTTTAGGTTTCTAGAATACAACTAATGACTGGGTAAGGTTAGGTTGTTGTGCCAGAACCACAAGTGAACATTAATGGACCAAACATTGACCTTTTTTGATACCACACAATGAAAATTGATTCTACACAAGGAGTCCTAAATGTTTTCCTAACTCAAGTGCATTTTTAAGCAACGTTTTTTGAGTACTAGACATCCTACAGGCTTGAGACCGATGGCCTATCGACCTCTAACCCAGTGATGTCTAAACTTGATGTTACTACGCCTCCCTTAAAAATATTAATCATTTAATATTTCATAAAATATTAAATCTTCACGCCCTCCTGAAGATTTTATAAAATAAAAACACAAACATTTTTACTCTTATAAAATTTATTCATACAAACTAATGGAAAACGATATTTTATTATTGTTTTTAATGAGATGGATGTGCTTGTCTGTTAGCACAAAGTTTATCAAATCTTGGTGTTTGTGACGATATAGCTACTCACAGCTGTTTTTCTACAACTAAACGAGCTCGATATTTGGATTCATTGCAGCCAAGGCGGAAAATCATTTTTTTACACATAAAACTTTAGCAGTATTTTGGAAAATTGTTCACTGTGACTAATTTTCGCGGCTTCCATTAGACTAGTCCACGCCTCCCAGTTTAGAAAACGCTACTCTAAGGAAAGCATCCTCAGATTTATTAAAATCCTGAAAGAATAAATCAAGAAACAGATCGAGTGTTGAACCACAAATCTAGCAACCCAGCATCGAGCACTTTGCCAATGTGCTAACCTGGCCCACTAACTAAAGATTGAAGCTTATAATAGAAGAGTTAGAATAACAAATGACATACTTTATTATACTAAAAAAAAATATGAAGTAAGAAAAATAAAAAAGTAATTTACTTGAAAATTTGTTAAGGATTTTTAGCAAAAAAAAAAACGTAAAAACTAACCCACAGATTGATACGACGTTCATTTATAGTATAATCAAAACTTTATTACATATTACATTTTAGATGAGGGTAAACTTTTTTCCATCAAAATAAAGGTTGATGAAAATCAATCAATTCTTTTTCTTTTTTAAAAAATAAAATCTATTGCGGGTTGTAGGGATGCTAATGGAAAGCATTGATTTCTCACCCCCCCCCCCCCCAACTACCCCACTGTTGACAATTACCACTTTCCCCCACTCCCCCACACGAGAGGGGCTACTTCCGACAAGAGCGTCGTCCTGGAAAGTAATCTGTTTTAAACACTTCACAAACCAATCGTCCAGATCGGAAAAAAAAATAATCTCCTATAACAGCATTAGCTGGCCATTCAATTTTAACATTCATTTTGAATTATTCTATATTTTTTTAATTATAAAAAAAGATAAAAAAAATAATGATTGTTACAATATTACTGTATATATTGGTAATTTTGTATTAATTTAATAGTTATTTTAAAATCTTTTTGTAAAATTTTAAATTACGTCGTATTTTTTTGGTATAATATGGTTGAGAAACTGTCTCTTGATTACAATGTCGTGTTTATAGTAATGTAAGGTCAACCTGAGTCACACAGAAGGAAGGCTCTTGAACCAGCACGAGATTCTAAAGCAGAAAGCACTTGGTATGGATTAGTGCAACATACCAATTAAAACTGTCTCTTGATTACAATGTCGTGTTTATAGTAATGTAAGGTCAACCTGAGTCACACAGGAGGAAGGCTCTTGAACCAGCACGAGATCCTAAAGCAGAAAGCACTTGGTATGGATTAGTGCAACATACCAATTAAAACTGTCTCTTGAATACAATGTCGTGTTTATAGTAATGTAAGGTCAACCTGAGTCACACAGAAGAAAGGCTCTTGAACCAGCACGAGATCCTAAAGCAGAAAGCACTTGGTATGGATTAGTGCAACATACCAATTAAAACTGTCTCTTGATTACAATGTCGTGTTTATAGTAATGTAAGGTCAACCTGAGTCACACAGAAGGAAGGCTCTTGAACCAGCACGAAATCCTAAAGCAGAAAGCACTTGGTATGGATTAGTGCAACATACCAATTAAAACTGTCTCTTGATTACAATGTCGTGTTTATAGTAATGTAAGGTCAACCTGAGTCACACAGAAGGAAGGCTCTTGAACCAGCAGGAGATCCTAAAGCAGAAAGCACTTGGTATGGATTAGTGCAACATACCAATTAAAACTGTCTCTTGATTACAATGTTGAGTTTATAATACCGTAAGGCCAACCTGAGCCACACAAACTTATGCACATGAACCAGCACGAGAACCAACAGCACGAGTGTGTTGTTTTTCTGACCAATTAAGTAAGAAAGGGCTCGGTCTGTTCTCATTCATTTATGAGAGCCAGTATTTTAGTTGAGGCCTCGCTGGAACTGTTCCATACCTACTGGTAGTAGCTACGTGCTGGGGCTATTGCTCAACAAGCAACATGGGAGAAGTTACTGAACTCATACAGCTGCGGCAATGCTATGTAACTCCAGAGTATCGATCCAGTCTTGTGATGGGAGTTACGTGCTGGGGCAGTTGCTCAACACGCAACATGGGAGAAGTTACTGAACTCACACAGCTGCGGCAATGCTATGTAACTCCAGAGTATCGACCCAGTCTTGTAATGGGAGTTACGTGCTGGGGCAGTTGCTCAACAAGCAACATGGGAGAAGTTACTGAACTCACACAGCTGCGGCAATGCTATATAACTCCAGAGTATCGACTCAGTCTTGTGTTTTGAACAAACAACGTCAGGCCAACATCACATTACATAACTACTCATGACTGGTCTGAGGTACCCATTGTATGTATATGTATATAACAACTCTTCACAATGAAATCAACAATGAAGAAACAACAATCAAGATCAAAACCTCAATAAAAAAACATCTTAGTCTTTTTTCTATTTTCTTATTATGGTTTGTACGTATATGTGTACGTGAATTTTATAAATATTTGCTTTTTAACGGCAACAGTTATAAGGCTTTCACTTTTTATTGCCTTTCTAAAGACAGAAAGTGGGGCTCATTTATTATTTGGCACCCATTTTAGTAATGAGCAGGCCGCATTACCTGTTGATTCTACATTGGGAGTTCTAAATTTTCTCAGGACTAACATCATAACGTCCTTTACGAGGTGCGGCATACGGTATGCACTACTGCCATCGGCGAGCACGCAAGAGACTTACTACCGTGGCTCCAATTTTGAGAATATAGTAATAATTTTCTTTTATTTAACATTATTCCGGTAATAAATATTATATATTTCATTTCACGTCTCTATCTCCACGGAAAATAGGTGAACAAACAATCAAACAAACTCACGAACTTTATATATAGAGATTAGATTGTAATATTAAGTTTAAACAGAAGGGAAGTCCTGGGAAAGATAAGTTTTTTCGCCATTTTACATTGAAAGCAACCAGGAATATGTGTTTAAAATTTACTTGATACTGTATATTTTATAAAAACAACTTTTCTTTAATAAATTTGAATAACAATATATATATATATATATATATATATATATATATATATATATATATATATATATTTACTTCTTATAAAAAGTAAATATACGTAAAATGACTCAATAAATAGCAGTTGTGACTATGTTTTCAACTTTTCATTTGTGCATTATAGTTAATTCTAGATTTTCTCATCGTTTCCTATACTAAATTTTATTTATGTTTTTTTTTGCAAAATAATAGTAATTTATACTTTTTTGAACAGTTTGTAAAGTATGATAAATATAACAAATTTATGACAGAAAAAAATAAATTTGATGTCTCCACAGTGATGGATTCAAGTAAAGTTTTTGCATTTTGTAACTCATAAATATAATTTACCATGTCTTTAGAGGGAACTAAAATGCTCACGTTAAAAAATCGACTGAAATGATACTTAGATTTGTTTATTATGACATACATATATATATATATATATATATATATTACATTTCTGTGTTATTTGAAATGTAAATTCAATAATATCTTTAATCGTATTTAATCATGTTTACCTAATAAAAAATATAATAGTTTTAAATACTAATAAATTTTAAATAGTATTTAAACATATTTACTGTATATAAAAAAAATCACGACTTAAGTGCAGGTACTATTGGGTCAATTGTTACTTCTCAGAGGATACTTATCTCTTTGACCATTAAATTATAAAAAATCGTCGATAAGTGTGTTATTGTTTTGTTTTTAAAAAAAAATTAATACTGACTACTGCAAAATAACGTCAAACTTATAAGAAAAATGTTGGGGGAATTTCAAAAATTACGTCTGTACAAAAAAAAAAAAGTTTAATTTGAAAACTAACAAAACGTTTCAAACACTTAGTGTCTTCTTCAGGTTTATATCTGCACTCTTGAAATCTGAAACCTGAAGAAGAAGACTAAGTGTTTGAAACGAGTTGTTAGTTTTGATATTAAACTTTTTTTTTTTTGTGGAAACGTAATTTTTAAATTCCCCCAATATGAGTAAATATATCATAGATTATACAAGTAATGAATCACAACATTTTTTTATGCAATTACTGATTTGATACGCTTTAAAAAATAGCGTTGCTAGGTATCAAAATAAGCTGAAAAATGATAACTATATAACTTAATGGTTTTGATAAATATTAGCTGAGATTTACTTAGACTAGAACATCACTTTAAGAAATTAGTAGAGCATATCATTTTAAATATTTGTAAAAGCGTATTTAAAATGAACATATTATATTGAGTTCTTTATTGAAAACAAAAAAAAAAATAAATACCAAACAACACAAACATCAAAAGATTATTGTTGAAAACAATACGGCTCTCCTCAAACTTATTTAATCTCTTTTGTTTTCGTTTTCTTTGTTCAATATTTCGAAACCTTCAGTCAAAAACTTGGACCTTTCCATTTTCTTCTATTAAAGTTGTAGTGAATTCTTGAATCTAGGTCTTTGAACACTTCATTTATTTTTTTTTTTTAAATCTTGTATTGTTTTTTGGAGTTGTGCAATTTTTTTTTATTAATATGACGCAACTGAAACGTTGGCATAAGGCGTAGTAATTAAAGTAGATCCAAATAAACTAAATTTACAAAGAAAAAAACACATAAATATTTCGACTGTATATTCGACGCTATATTTCGACTGCCTAGTCATCAGGTAAAACAATAGTAATATTTTTTCAATTAAAACTGGGTTTTTGAGGATTTGGTCCAAAGAATGAACTATAAGCGTCATTATAAGCCGACGTTTGGCCAAAATTTCTTTGGCATTTTCAATGCTTAAAAAAATTATTAAAAACAAAATTAATGAAAACAAATACATCCCCAGAATATCAACCAACAGAAAAATTTAAGAGCGACTTAGAGTCCGGAAAGGGGGTTAGCTCAGTGGTTAACGTAGTCGCCTATGGACGGTAAAAACCTTCTTAAACATTAAACAAAAGGAATCAATAATTGAGTTTTCAGATTTTGAATAAAACGGGAACTTTGCCAATTTTTAAGTAGTTTTCAAGAACTTTAAAAAATAAATGAAAAAATAAATGAAACCCGGTAGTCCGGGTTTCCATCCTACGCGGGAGGTGAAAGAAATCTGAGTACGTCGTCTCTCGGAGAGGACGTTAAGCAGTCGGTCCCGAGCCTGTACGATGCCAGCTACTCGTTAAACATCCCTACTTGAAATGCACTTGAGTTAGGCAAAATTTAGGACTCCCAATGTAGAACTTGTAGAATCGCCGATCAAACATAAATAGCTGACGTTATCACTCGCTAGGGGATCCATTCAAACAATAAATATATATATATATATATCAGTTCACAAACGAAGAAAAGCAACACACAGAGAAAGAGACACACTTACAAACTCAAATTTTCTCCTGAAGACGGATCATCCGAAAATTTGAGTTTGTAAGTGTGTCTCTTTCTCTGTGTGTTGCTTTTCTTCGTTTGTGAACTGATTTGCGTCCAGTTTGGATCGTTTTTTCGAATTTTAAGTGGATATATATATATATTCTTAACATACCAAAAGCATAAGCAAAAGACCCTCCTCCTTGGACAATATCAACATAATTCAAAAGGATTATCAATGCAGTTTTTATATTAAAGTTCTTGAAATCTACTTCAAACTTGGCAAAGTTCCCGTTTTATTCAAAATCTGAAAATTCAATTATTGATTCCTTTTGTTTAATGTTTAAGAAGGTTTTTATAAAAAAAAATAATTTTTTTTTTGTACTGTTTCATTTAATAAAGAGAATATTATAAATTAAAAGAGAGACTTTAGAGAAAGAGTTATTTTGTGACGTTTACTTGGGAATATGAAAGGTGAATATCGAGGAGAACACTGCTTTCAGGTGTCGTTTTGACAGATTATCAACATTAACGCTTCGGGCCATTTCTTGATAAAGAGCCGATCAGTCATTCCCCCTTTTTGGTAGCCAAGAGATAACGTACTTTTTCTAGACTTTCTTACAATCATTTTTCTTTTATAGTGACCATACCTTCAATAATTTCTTATTAGATTAAGTATAAATTATCACTTATTTTATCAATCGTTGATTAAATGAAAAAAAAAATTTAATTAAATTCTATCCAAGTTTGCCATGTATTAATCATGTTTCCTTAAAGGCTTCTTTTTAATTGTAATATCGTTATATGTTATTGATTATAGTTTAAATGTATAAATAAAGCTCGGGTTTCCCGTTTTAGAGTATTTTTTATTAATTTAGAGGGACCATTATACTAAATAGCCAATATAAAAAAATATAATTTTAAAATGATATAATATGTTAATACTGCTTTAGATAATAATTCATCAAAACATTTATAGAAATGCAGGCGATGATTTCAGAGGCAAAAATTAATTAATAGGAGACGCTCGAGTAGGTTAGGAAGAGATACCTTCAGGGGAATATTCAATATTGGTTTTCACCAGTCTTATTACCCTTATTATTCTCTTCTTACCTTTATGTATTTTCAATGTTAACTACAGTAAAATAAATAATTATTTATTAACTGTAGTACCTCCTAATGGTTAAAAGCCAGTTTCTTAAAACTTATGATGGAGAGAACAACGTGTTTTAGAGGTCAGGGTAGCCCAGTGGCTTGCGGTAGCCCTTGGACTTCCAGATCCGGTTTTCTATTTTATGACCGGTTTTCTATTTTCTATTTTTGTTACCAAAGATAACGTACTTTTTCTCGTCTTTCTTGTAGTAATGTTTTAATCATTTATCATAATGTAAATAGCTTACATAATATGATAATATGTTAATACTACTTTAGATAATAATTCCTGAAACGTTTATAGAATGACAGGCCATGATTTCTTAGGCAAGAATTAAGTCGGGTACCTGATGTCAGGTATTTGTTGAAGATCCCTAAACACACTTGAGGAACCTGACATATTTAACACTACACTATACCACATCCTAATTTAAAAAAAAAAAATAAGTTCTAACGTATTGCAATAGTTCTAACGTAGTTATTATGTGATATTTACTCATTTTAAGGTAAAAAGCTAATGAAATGGTCTCCACATATAAAAAATTAATCGTATAAACAACGCGTTTCAAACAACTAGCGTTCTTCTTCAGGCATTAACTAAGGGTGAATGTGTGTGGTACAACTGACAGTGTTAACACTCACCCTTAGTTAATGCCTGAAGAAGAACACTACGTGTTCGAACGCATTGTTTATACAATTAAATTTTTATATGTGTAAGCCAATTTCGTTAGTTTTTACTCTACCAAAAACTAAGTTATATGGAAACTTCGATGAAATAAATATATTCAAAACGGTAAGATTTATGAAACAAGATTCAAGAAAAAGTTCAATAAAGCGATTCATGTAGAAACATTTGTACTCTCACTGTTCTAGAATTCTAGAATTCCCAATGTAGAATAATATTCATTATGCGTAATCAGCAAGGGTCAGTGTGTGGTGTTTGTGTGATGTCTCTTATGACAGCCAAAACAACCTAACCTAACAAACGTGTTTAAAAGCAGAAAACACTTTTCAATAAAAATCACCCACCGTAATCAGTAGAATTTGACATTTCCATATCAATCGACGGACGCTTCCCGTGTATTACAAGGAATAAGAGAAATAAATACACTCAAATAACCCACTTAGCTGATTTTAACTACACTGAACTTTTAAATTCTTCCTTCTTTTTGATCAGAATGAACATTCGTTTGTTTTTCTTTTTTATTCCCCTTCTTAAAAGTACTTTTCTTAACTTTTTCTTCATCTGTGTTATTTTTCTAAGTTTTCTTTTCTAAGAGAGTAGTTTTTTTAAGAGTTGTTATTTTTTTTGTTTTATTTATTTTTCCTCCTAAAGGAGTAGTTTTGTTAATCGTTTTTGTTTCTCAAGTATTTAAGTTTCTTAAGAACGATTTTTTTAATGTTATATTCTACCAAGCTTTATGTTCATTCGCCTTACTTGACGATATTATGTTTCATAATCTTCCATTTGGAGTAGTTTTTACTTGCTAAATTTAAAACTTTGTACTAGTGTTGGGACGATTAACTGGAATTGTAATAATCAATCGTAACCGTCACGTATTTTTGGAGAAACCGGAATCACATCGTTAAATAAATACTCTAGATTTCCTATTCTTTCATTACAATTCGCTTAAATGTTTAAGTTATTTGAACTGTAATAACAATGTTTCTATTTGTTTGAAGAAAGACTAATACTGTCAAAAAATTATGGTTTTATACTTCACAGATATAAATTTTATTAGAGTTATGATTAGAAAACACCTAAAAGAGACTAACAATCTCAACTGATTTCATTCTAACGTAGTGAAATGACTTATTATGTGGTATTTACTCATTGTTGGGTAAAAAGGTAATAAATTTTATGAAACAAGATTCAAGAAACAGTTCAATAAAGCGATTCATTTAGAAACATTTGTGCTTTCACTGTTCTAGAATTCTAGAATTCCCAATGTAGAATAATATTCATTATGTGTAATCAGATTATTATAAACAATTTCACAAATTATAAAAATTTAGTCGTATAAAAAACGCGTTTCGAACACATAGTGTTCTTCCTCAGGCATTAACTAAAAAAATACAATGTCATCAGAGAGTTATCTATAGTACAAAGACATGTATTTTTTAGTTAATACCTGAGGAAGAACACTGCGTGTTCAAAACGCATTGTTTATACTATTAAATGTTTATATGTGGAGACTCTTTATTAGTTTTTTACCCTACAACTGATTTGATTCTTTTGTTGTCTGTATACCTTTTAAGAAATAATAGCTTTAAGTAGAATAATTATTTAATGTGCTCTTCGACGTTACTTTGGTATCAATGATTTCAAGTTGGTAACACTGATTAGTAGTTAGTAAGTCTGGATGTTACTAGGTAACACTGAACGAAAAATGTCAAAACTGAATGGTAGTTGGTAGCACTGATTGGTAGTTGGTAACACTGAATAGTAGTTGGTAATACTGTATAACAAAATAATGTATACCTTCTAAACCCAGTCGAATAACTCAGGAATCTTCAACCCTTTTTACATCGCGACCCATTTTTGACGCCAAAATTTATTCACGACCCTTCAGTGAGAACAAAAATAAAATTAACAACAAATAAAAAAGGGAAAATTAAAATACATTTTATCAATAGTAACTTTAATGAGATTGCTGTGCCGCATTAATAAGAAATAAATTATTAATTTAATTTCCTTCATTATTTTCTATTTAAAAATAAACAATTTCAAACATTTCGTGGTTCCCCCCAAGGAGGTCGCGACCCACCGGTTGAAGAGCCTTGAATAAACAAAAAAAAACTGAGAGGGTACATGAATTCGTTCTTAAATTATACCTCTAACAATATCTTCGATACTATAAACTTTGTAATATAGCGAATTAAACGATTGATTCTAACTTTAGAACCTACCGTTTGTAAAGTTATACAGGTTATGAGTTTATAACCTACCGTTTTTAATTCCGACACTCGTTGTAAGCCTTGATAATGAAAATATAGATTTTAGTAACATTAGAATGCAGAGTTGAGTTGTTTGACCCTCAGAGTCCAGCAACATTAGTTGTGTATAGTGCGTTGAACTTTTACTCTTCCATAATAGAAGATTAGCTTGTTAAATCAGCATGACTTTTATGATTTAATAGCACATCTAATAATTTCTGCAATACTAAAAACATTAATGAAGAATGAGGAAAAATTTATAATAAACTCGTCCTAGAACTTGTTATGACATATTTAATATGATGTACAATTAATTGCTTCAAAGATAATCTCAATGAGTCTGCTTATTCCGCCACATACCACATACCGGTACATAGAACACATACCATACAACAATTACTTAAGTGTAAGGAAGGCTTTGACATCTTCAATTATTTCTAAACACAAAAGTTATTTGTAAATTCTTTGAGAAAGGTGAAGTAAAGGTGGATTGTTCAGTGGACTAGATTCAAGTTTATCAGCTTGGAAAGCTTCTGTCAGCTCTAGATTTCCCACATATTTCAACAAAAATCTGATTATGACAACATATTTAGAACCGTGACACAAATCAACTTTTGTGAACGACGAGCAAGGCAACCAGACTGAAAAGTGGCACCATTGATTATTTGAAGATATAAATACAAAACAGTAATGATTCGTCGACCCTGGTACAGATATATAACAAGGACATAACTTTTTATGCTAGGTATAAATTATATATATAAAAATAAAACCATCTTATTGACTGCTTCAGATTTGTCATATTCAGATCTTTCTGCAGATAAAAAAGTGGGCACTGAGGATGAAAACACGGACTTTTTTTATATAATAATATAAAATGTAGTATACATGCAATATTTAACATAAACATGTGATATAACAATAAATGATCAAACCACAGTATGAAATGGAGAAAAAAAAGACTAATAAATAATGTAGTTTTTCAAGTAATTTTTTTCGTACTCAATTGAAATCCCTGTACTAGTATTGGCACGATTAATCGGAAATAGAATAGTTAATCGTAACAAGCACGTATTTTTGGAGGAATCGGAATTGGAATCGTATTGATAGTACTTGTTATCGTATCTTGTTACTTCTTTCAATCGTAACAAGCAGTCTTCGTCAGAGTCAAAAACCCAACGTTGTTACGGTTGAAAGATCGTGGTCTTTTTTTTTTTTTTTCATTTCATATTGTGGTTTGATCATTGATAATGTAGTATAAATAGTTATTTTTGTAATGGTTGTTTTTAACTTACACATAACTTTTTCTGACGGAGTCAGCGTTTGCTGGCTGACAGGAGGAATGCTTTGTGGCCACTCTGTATTTTGAACGAATCATTATCCAAAAATTCTTGACTAATCTTTTACTACTAAGATACAGTTCATTATCCTCTTTTGTGTTAAATTAAATTGAATTTGTCAAGTATTTACTGGGGTAAAGTTTGACTGTATTACAGAATAGAGGGATACACACAGGTTATAAGCACTTTCACGTTTAGCTTATTTCAATAAAGCCCTTTGAATAATTCATTGATGTTCAGGATTTGTTCCGGTCGAAATTCAATCTGCTAATTGCTTTTTTCCCCTTCTTAGCCAAATGATATTACAGTAGAACCTCGCAGTACGAGTTTAATCCGTTCCCGAGCTGGTATTGCGATTTACAAGTATTCCGAAGCAATTTTTCACATTAAAATTATTATCAAAATAAAATTTTTCATCCTTAAAATGCTCTATTTTTAAGCTGATTTTTTAAACAGAAAAAGTGAAATTAGAAAAAATGAGCAATACTGTATATGTAATATGAATAATATGAATGCATGCAAGAAATTATAATGTTTCACAAATCTACTAAACGTAAAACGGAAATGATCTAGATATGATGAAGACAGTTGCTCGTACTATGAATAACAATCGTCGTACGAGACGAAAATTCTCGTAGAGAATTGTAGAGGGCTGCTCTACAGTGAGGATCTCGTACTACTAATCTAATTCTACTGTACTTATTCATGAAACCATATTCTTCTACGTAATACAACCATGCCATATATATATATATATATATATAACGATGTCTCTAGGACAGATGTTATGGCAACTGCAGCCAGAAGAAAGAAAAATCGCCCGAAGGATCGAGGCCACCAGTGCAAAGTTAGTGAGTGCAGAAGCTGCAGCAAATTTTAACCAGATATATATATACATATATATATGCATACAATTAAAAGAAACGGTCCAGCGGACTTTTTTAAATAAAATAAATTCAAAACGAAGGAAACAAACAGAAAGACACAGACATAACTCACATCGATATTTCGACCATCGTCGTCATCAGGAGGTGTGAAGGGCGAAGAGTCCCGCAGGAAGGCAGGGCGGTGAGTCACCAGTTGGGTTGGATATAACCCACCCAATCTAACCCCATACCATGTCTTGAAAATGATTGCAACCGACAGTCGAAACGCGTCGACAAACATAAACTGTTGTTTTAACAACGAAAAAAGGATCTTTCGCAAACTGGAAAAAGTTGCAAGGAAATACTCTATCGTGTTCAACGAAACCTGCATATATATATATATATATATATAAGAGAGAGAGAGAGAGAGAGAGAGAGAGAGAGAGAGAGAGAGAGAGAGGAGAGAGAGAGAGAGAGAGAGAGAGAGAAGAGAGAGAGAAGAGAGAGAGATAGAGAGAAGGAGAGAAGAGAGAGAGAGAGAGAAGAGAGAGAGAGAGAGAGAGAGAGAGAGAGAGAGAGAGATTTACTTCCATTAGTAATTTTTAAGTTGCCATTTACTGATCAAATTAAATAAATATACTTCGACCAAAACAAAAAAAAAAAAAACTTTAATCTTTATCGTGTTGTGCAATATATAACGTCTGGAGTTAAAGAATTGTTGGGGCAGCAAGAAGACGTCGGTCTGATACAACTGAGTATTTGAATTCTGAATTGATAGTGATCAAGTATAGGCTGCTATAAATACTATGAGATAGTTGGCACGGAGAAGCAGCTGGTCCGGAAGAGCTGGGGACATTGCTACAGCTTTCTGCTGACCTGGTTTTACTCTGAATCCCCTTGTTGTGTCCGATAGGGCTTTCCTTCCAACCCTAGTAAGCTCCCCCTCCCCCTCCCACCACTATCACTGTTCGCTTAGTCGTTTCCAATCACTTTGCTTCCTTGCAAATATTAGAAATTCAAACCCTCTACGTGTTCAGAGTATATTATATTCAAATCAATCATCTAACTGTAACGAATACATAATTTATGTATTTATTTGAACATATTTAGAACAGAAGTTAATTAAATTAATACGATTTAAATAATATTCGAACTTTCTATATAAAAAAAAAACCATAGAAAACAGAAAACAACTACACTATTCTGACATCTAACACCATCACGAGGGTGAAGTGAACCGTTCTGAACCTTAGTCTGCCTTCCGAGTAGCTCGATTCACCCTTCTGAGGACGATGTGTGTCCAAATAACGTCGTTTGTTTGTTTCTTTTCCAACGCACACACTCGTATAAGGCTTTCACTTTTAGTACTGTTCTAGGGTCAGAAAATGTGGCTCATTCATTATATGTCACCCATTTTTAGTAATGGTCGAGTCATATTACCTGTTGATTTTAAATTGGGACTTCCAAATTTTGCTTAACTCAAGAGTATTTAAATAAGTATCATTAACGAGTATCTGATATCGTACAGGCCTGGGACCGACTGTTTAACGCTCTTTCTGAGGGACGACGTGCTCAGATTTATTCAACTCATGCGTGCATAAATCGAGGGCCAAGTGGGTATTGAACCCCTGACCTACTAGTTCAGAAGCGAGTACGTTAGCCACTGAACTAACCTGACTCCTTTATATTTTCAGGATTTCTTTATATTAATCATTTTCATTAATTATGTTCCAGTCAAAATTAATTTTACTAATTGCTTTCATCCTCTTTCTTTGTCATTACAGTAGAACCTCAAAGTGCACTTGGTGTCCCTGTCTCCTCTCTCCCGATGACAGTTAAACCGAAAATTAGTTTATTTAACTGTGTTTTCGTATTTACTGTGTACTTATAGTTTGCTGTCAAAAGTTATTTTTCCTCTGTGAATTGTTTCCTTGGTAACATATATATATATATATCGTTGGATAATTGGATATGTTTTACAAAAAAACGTTTTTGACTCTGACTAAGACAGCTTGTTACGGTTGAAATATCTTAGTCTTTTTTTTTTCATTTCATATTGTATTGAAATCATTGATTGTTATTTCACGTGTTTATGCGAAATATTGCATATGTATGCATAAAGTTCAATATATGTGCACAGAGGAATTAAAAAAACACACTTACAGTTACTACTTTTCAGTTTGAAATGTCTTAAGGAGAAATAAGAGAGTGAAACGAAGGGCACTGGCACAGAAATGACGTCTCAATTTTTTTTAATTTTTTCGATGATCATCAAAAAATTATATATATATATATATATAGTTCACACAGGAAAGAGAAAAACAAATAAAGACACACACAAAAGACTCACAACGATATTTTGACAGTCGTCGTCATCAGTTAGAAGTTGTCCCTTTGAGTAGCTGAAGCTACCTCTTTTATATATATATATATATATTAGTATAAATAGGGAGCAGACCTTCTTTTGTACAAATTGTGTTGAACTGAATTGCCTTGTTGAACTAAATCAAGTCGATTTAATATTATCAAGAAAATATGAAAAACTGCTCAAAAGAAAGGTATGTTTGATTAAGGCAATTCAGTTCAACACAATATATATATATATATATAATATAATATATAATGATAGTATAAATTATTAATACATTAATAAAAAGCAGATGAGAAACCAAGAGAAAAACACATTTGAAACACGGAAATCGTTTGAAAAAGCTAACATAGATAATGTCCTGAAGGATGCGAATATAAGCGTGATTTACAGATATATAAAGTAACTTATGGAAATACCATGTATACATAACCCCCTCAAGCCAGCAATATGGCGTTTGCTATCCATCATGTATCCAGTATTGATATCATATTCTTGTTAAAGTTATCCACTCTAAATAAACTTCTGTGAGGCAAAATTTAAAACTTTGACTTCTGAACCAACCAAATTGTTGTTTTTTTTTTTTTTTTTGGTAGCTGAAAAAATAGATTCACCGGTGGTTCTACCTACCAATTTATTTTCACATACCTGGCTTGAAAACAGTTGATCTGAACAACAATGAAATTCTGTTCAAGAAATAATTCAATTGTTAACAACCAAATGTTTTATACAAACAACTCATTTCAAGTCCATAGTATATTTCTTCAAAGTACATCGACGTAACAAACAAGCTATTATGTTTATTTTTTTTAAAAAAATAATCAAAAGTTTTATAAACTATTAAATAATTTATATTATTAATATGGCAAACCGTTATACCTCGTATGATGATGTTGGAGTGCTTTCGGACGTTGTCCATCTTCAATCGCAACTAACTAACTGCAATTGAAGATGGACAATGTCCGAAAGCACTCCAACGACTCTAACATCATCGTACGAGGTATAACGGTTTGCTATATTAATAATATAAATTATTTAATGGTTTATAAAACTTTTGATTATTTTTTAAAAAAAAAATAAACATAATAGCTTGTTTGTTATGTCGATGTCGATTGGTGTAGGGAAGGAGGAAGCACAGTAGTGTTATACACATGTTGCGCTCATGTTGTGCTCATGATGTACTCATGTGTTGGGGAAGAAACTGTACTGTAATACAGAATAGAAAGAAGCACTCAGACTGATTTACATATAGTTATGGAACCCAATATGATTTGTTCTTAATAACCATATCCTTACAAAATCTATGATTGATTTACATATAGATATTCAATTTCATTGCTGGTTATCTCTATGAAACCATTATCTGATAATTTCTATTTGATAGATAACTTCTATGGAACCGTTATGTATCAAATTAAATTATTACACCTTGATCAACAAAAAATAGTGTAATGTTTACTCTGCTTTGCTATTCATAATGCCTTCAGGTAAGGAGTTCATTAAGGCAAGAAGAACTCAACTTCTTGGAGGCGTTGAAACTGTACTATAGTACAGAAGAGGGGAAGTATAATGGTTCTTAGGAAGCAGTACTATAATCAGCCTCAATAAAAATAATTAATAAATAAATGAGGCAACAAGAAGGTTTGATACAACTGAGTATTTGAATTTAGAATTAATTGTGATCAAATATAGTTGCTATATATATATTGTTAGGAGCCAGAGTAGCCCAGTGGCTTGAGTACTCGGGACTGGTAGATCTTAGTTTCGATTTTAGGCATTCGTTGAACCCTAAAACACTCGACTTAGGCAAAATATGTTGATCCAATACTAAAATGAATGCCAAATAATAAATGAGCCGGACATTCCTTAGCACAGCACTAATAGCCGGAAACCTATAAATATGCGCTTTGGAAAAAAAAACCTGAATATAATTGACAAGCAAAAGAAGTTGATCCTTAAGAACTCGGTACAGAAAATTGTGGATGTGGTTTTATACAGTTATATAACCTGAAGAAGTACACTACATGTTCAAAACTGCGCTATTTATATAAAAAAAATATATATAGGCAAACTTGAATTCTTTTCTAACATACATAAATAACACATTATAAATTATTGATTAACTATTGCAACAAAAAATGAGATTTGTAACTATAGTAATAGAACAATGTACTGCACTCGTTTTAATGGAAGCATTGTATATATGAATAACTTACAATAGAGTGTCGGAAAGAGATTTCTGTAAACGTTCATAACATTTCAAAACAGAAGAGGCTGGAATATCAGAATACATTAAAGTTGTTGAATAACAGAGAGAAAGCAGTATTTTAACATCTATTTACTTTGGATTTTATATATGGATAGGGTTTATAGTATTTGTGAATATAAAAATCTGTTATCTCAAATCTAATTCTTTATTTACTAGAAGATTATTAGGTTTTTTTTCTCTTTATGATAAATGTTTCCATAGATTTTAAAATTCAACATCATGTTATTTGACTTCATTTTATTTATTAAGGTTCAATTCCTTGATGTTGAACATAGCAAAAAAGAGAAAAAAAAAAGTTCGAAAAATACTACTTATTAAAATTATTTAATAATCAGACAATAGATTCCGAGATTTCTTTAGTTTTTTTTTTTTAAATATACTGTATTCTAAAATGTTTATTTGAACTGAAATACGAAGCCTTTTTGAAAGAAAAGATGATAAAATCTATTAAAAAGAGAAAAAAAAACGAGCTTCTCTGACAAAAGAATATCTTCAAAAGATGCTCTATTCATAATGTGCATCGATCCTGGAGTCTTCAGCCGGCCTACATTCTTATTCCCTTTAATTCCCGAATGATGTTATTGTTCCTGCTTTATTATTCGTGATATAAAAAAAAAATTAATTATACTATTTAATGAAGTTCTTTTAATATATATTCTGTTTATAACTTACATTAAATTCATCTATATATTTTAAAGTCCTTTCTGAGACCAGTGACGTGTCAGTGTAAAACATATAGTTAATTCATTAGTTGTGCAATCCATAATTGTGTGGTATTTAACTCATTCTGAGGTAAAATGGATAAACAAACAAAAGTCTCCACACAAATGTGGACACAAATAAAACATACAGTTAATGTTTTATTTCAGAAAAGAACTATATTTATATATATAACATAAAAGGACCAATCGGGATACGGTCAGTCTTCTTCCGCTTCCAATATCATTGCCAACGTTTCGATTATATTCAAAATCTTTTTCAAAGGTAAAAGTAGGAATATTTAAAAATGAACGAACTATTAAAAATTATATTACTAAAAACAATATGGAAGGTAAGTTTTAGTAATGTAATTTATAATAGTTCGTTCATTTTGAAATATTCCTTCTTTTGCCTTTGAAAAAGAGTTTGAATATACATCGAAACGTCGGCAATGAGAGTTTGATTGGAAGTGGAAGAAAATTGACTGCATCCCGATTTATCCTTTTTATGTTATATATCTATCCCACGGTCGACAATTCATTACTATTTTGTATATTCATATCATTATAATATTTTTAAAAATAAATTTATAAAGTAGATTAAGTATAAAATTTATTATATAAATGATTATATAATATAGTTATATAATTTATAAAATTATATTAATATTATTTTATAATAAATACGTCATAAAAAATGTTTATTATAATACTATATTTGTATCATTGTAAAAAGATTTCACATAAACACGTGAAATAACAATCAATGATCAAACCACAATATGAAATGGGAAAACATGACTAAGATCTTTCAACCATGACAAGCGGTCTTCGTCACCGCTTGACGATAATAACAATGATTTCATAATTAATGAAACCAATTTACAGACGTTCTTTACCCTGATATTAATGCTTTTATCACCATAATATTGCTAGTGTCAAAAATAATAAATAAATAAGTAAAAATATCAGTTTCAAAAGATTCAAGAGCTGATCGAAATTCAGCAAAAACAAGAAACAACTAGTCAACTAATATTTTTTTTTTAAAGAGATTCCCATTTTCATATTTTTGCCTTTGTTCAAGTTAGTGTTTCATATAGATGGTATTAGTGTTAAAAAAGTAAAGGAAGGAAAAATGCATTATTCTAATTTAAAATTAAGAATTGTGGTACAAAAAGTGTACTTAATGCATGTAATACAATCAATGATCAAACGACAAAAACCCAACAACAGTTGTGAGTTTTAAAATGACAAAAACCCAAACAACAGTTGGGTTTTTGACTCTGACGAAGACCGATTGTTACGGTTGAAAGATCTTGGTCTTTTTTTTTATTTCATATTGTGGTTTCTCGTGTTTATTTGAAATATTGTTATTTGAAGTAATAAAATGTGGAGCATGCTACAATAAAATTTAAAAATAAAAAAAAATGTAAAGGAAGGTTATGTTTTGGATAATATTTTGTTCGGGGAAAGTTACAGTGTTTAATCTAGATGGTTTTATTGTTTAGAAATGTAAAAAAAAAACGCGTAATGCTAACACACTCACCCACCAACAGACACACAAAGACATCATCGCAAAAACATAATAAAACGACTTTTGGGACCTCAAAATATATAATTCCGTCAAAATCTCGAAATCTAATTTTTTCACGATCACTATACTTTACTTATAGTAAAGTAAAAAACATCATAAAACGACTTTTGGGACCTCAAAACATATAATTTCATCAAAATCTTGAAATCGAATTTTTTCACGTTCACTATACTTTACTTGTAATAAAGTAAAAAACATCATAAAACGACTTTTGGGACCTCAAAACATATAATTTCGTCATAATCTTGAAATCGAATTTCTTCACGATCACGAAAAAGGTAAAATATGTTCACTTTTCTTATCCTTTCTCGTTAGTAAAGTTTCCCTTGTGAATCAGCTGTTGCATGCGAGTAATAAAGTTGACAAAAAATATTGAACTGAAAGGATTTTTTACGTAGTTAATAATTTTCTTTTTTATAATAATTTCTATGATTGAATTATAATTGAAAGGCGACTAAGATGTGTCAGCGAGAATTGATGGTATCCATCATAGGACTAATTGGAAGAGTTTACAAGGCAGTGATTAATAATTAGATGGCGTTCAAGGGCCCATTAAGAGGACGGTGGGAGATGTCTTGGGCAATTAGGGGGCGGCTGGTGATGAATGGGCAGGGAGGAGAGAGGCATTCATCTCAGACTTCCTCTTCATAACCAGCCTTCATATGCTCTGCATATATTACATTCATCCCCAAAACAGCTTCAGCCTCCTAACTTTACATGCATGCCCTCTCTACAGGCTTCATTAAACCCAAGAAAAACCTTTTAAAATTGCCATGTAAACAGAATTTTAAACGGATATATTCTTTAAATTAATCTTGTTTTCTTAGAAGTTTTGTTATATAAGAATGTACTTTCTTTTTACTGTTACATGTACTGTCTCACAACTTTATAACAAGTAATCTCTTTTTATTGTAATATATGGGGACCATGTTAGCTCAGTAGTTAACGTACTCGCCTCTGAAATGGTAGGTCAGGGGTTCGATACTTAACTGGCCCTCGATTCATTCATATGGGAGGTGAATAAATCTGAGCACGTCGTCCCTTGGAGGTCGGTCCCGAGCCTGTACGATGTCAGGTACTCGTTAAAGGTCCCCCTACTCTAAATACATTTGAGTTATGCAAAATTTAAGACTCCCACTGTAGAATCAATCTTGATTGTGTGGAATCACAAAGGACCCAATGTTCGGCCTATGTGTGTTCCCTTGTGGGACAGCCACTACAACCTAAACGTTTGGCCTACTACTACTATTATCATAAAATATATTACAGGTGTGTGTATAGTCAAGATATATAATATATATATATATATATATATTTGTAAAAGTTGGGAGCAGTCCTTCTTCAATACATGCTTTTAAAAACTGGATGTCTGTTTCCACTTGATTTAATTTTGTCTTATATTTATATATGAGTTTCAATCCACTGGGAAACTGTGAATTCCAAAAATACTCATATATAGGATCAACAACTACTACCCTTTCTAGGAGGCTGACGATGCATCTGGTTTCAGGAGCCCCCAAAGAACACTTCCAAAAGATTCATAAAACAAAAATTTCGAGGGAAACTATGGTGAATTATACTAGAATTATAGCAAAAGAAAAGGACGGAAGAAGACTCAGGATATTAGAAGCGCTGTTCATACTAGAAAAAGCTCCTAGCATGAACGATCAAAAAGGTAATTTTGCCAACCAGTTGCGCTTGTTTGGAAACCTAGGGCTAGTTACGCCAACACTGACAACCCCTAACCTGGCTGTGTAACCTTCAGTTAACTTGTTCAATTATTGTTTTTGCAATGTAATTTAACTATTAGATTCATTTGTTAAGTGTAATTGTAATTTAATTGTGTGTTTTGCTGAAGATGGTGAACGTACACCGAAACATGTTCAATAATAAAATAAGCAATTATGGTGAATTAATTTTTAAGTTGAGTTCTGAGTTGAAGAAAAAAAAATTTCGTAATTTGGAAAAATATAAGACAAAATTAAATCAAGTGGAAACAGACATCCAGTTTTTAAAAGCATATATATATATATGTATATATATATACACGTGAAACAACAATCATTGATCAAACCATAATAAGAGAAGGGAAAACAAGACTAAGGTCTTTCAACCGTAACAAGCGGTTTTCGTCAGAGTCAAAAACCTTTTTTGTTTCGGGTTTCGATTGAAAGACTTTAGTCTTGTTATCCCTTTTTATATTGTGGTTTGATCATATATATATATATATATATATATATCATTAAATTGTTTGCCTATCTTTATCTTCTCATATTTCCTAGATACTTTTTCCAGTCTTCTTATTAAGGACTTCCATTGACAGGGAAGAACATAAACGAGTTCACCAAAAGATTTGCTGTTATAGTTCATTAATATTAATGAAATATGTTTAAAAGAAGGCTTACTCCCTAAGTACACAAATATATATATATTATATATATATATATATATATATTATATATGATTCGTTGCGATGTGGACCAATGGGAGTGGAGTTTGCAGGTCCGCATAGACCTGCAAACTCCACTCCCATTGGTCCACATACGCATGGACCTGCAAACTCCACTTCCATTGGTCCACATCACAACGCATGGACCTGCAAACTCCACTCCCATTGGTCCACATCGCAACGCATGGACCTGCAAACTCCACTCCCATTGGTCCACATCGCAACGCATGGACCTGCAAACTCCACTCCCATTGGTCCACATCGCACGCATGGACCTGCAAACTCCACTCCCATTGGTCCACATCGCAACGACTCATATTCCTTTCCCCAGACAACTCATAGGAAATATATATATATATATATATAAAATTATATATATAAATATATATATATATACACTTTTTCGTTGGAAATACGATCCAAAAGGGACAAAAATAGTTCAATATAGACAAAAAAACATAGAAAAATCAAAAGAACACACTGACAGTCTCTAATTTTCGGTTTGAACCGTCTTCAGGAGAGATAAGAGAGGGAAACCAAGCGCACTGGTTCAGAGACGGTTGGAGACCCGTCTCCAACTCTCTCTTATCTCTCCTGAAGACGGTTCAAACCGAAAATTAGAGACTGTAAGTGTGTTCTATTGATTTCTCTATGTTTCTTTGTCTATATTGAACTATATATATTTCGTTGTCTCTCCCTAACCTTATATCCCTCTTTGTCTCTCACATCTCTTCCTCTTCTACACCTTTCACCCTCTGTTCTAACACCTCATTCAGTCTCACCCTCTCACTGTCTTGTGTCGCTCTCCTGTCAAAGTCAATCATTCTGTCTTGCTCAATATTTGCATTTATAATGAATAATGATATAACCATAACTAGAAGTAATAATAAAGAATCTTCACTTTTCATGAATGACCAAGGTTTACACTGACTTAACGGGCTGAAAGGCTAAGTAATATTTAAGAAGGACTAAGTTTGTTGTTAAATAAGATGGAGTTTTAAAGGGGAAAAAGGAAATGCAGTCAGCTTTGTCGTAAACCTATCCAGCGCTAAATAGTTTGCAGATCTAACTTTAGTCTCAAGTCTTCTCGAACCCTAAGCCTCCGAAACTTTATTCTCAGTCGAATTAAATCAATCCAGAGGCCTCAACCAATTTATTAACTGAGGATCTCAATCTTATAACGTCCGTCTGTACAGATTTTGTCTGTACATTGCTTAGAACTGACTCATTTCAACTTTTCTTTACGTTTCATACATTGGAGAAACCGAATCCACCCTTAGAAAAATTTCCGTCGGTTTGCCTCGGACACCCCAAGTTTGGGTGGCTAAACTTGGAGGTGACAAAAGGGCAACACATTAAATCGTCGGCCTGATTTGATCTTTAGGTGTTATGGCCGGAAGGCTAGGGATCACAGCGATCAAAACAGGTTTGTCGGTTTGTCCGCAAAATTTTGTCACAAGTAAACTCAGCCACCATAACACATATCAAGCTGAAACTTTTATAGTAAATTTGTGTATGTTTAACTTAAAATATAGGCTCTTAATTGATTGGAAATTCAACGAAGAAGTGAAGTCATGGACGTTTAAAGCAAAAACGTTTGTCACAAGTAAACTCAGCCACCATAAGACATAAAGCCACCATAACGAGCTGAAACTTTGACACTAGATTTGTGTATGGCCTAACTTATAACTTAAAATATAGGCAGGCTCTAAATAGATTTATAATTCAGTGCAGAAGCGAAATTATGGGGTTTTAAGCTGTATTTTGCTCACTTCGCAGACTGGTTTATTTTGAAAATACACAGGTGTGGCAAGTAAATATTGTTGTTGATTTTAATTTCATTTGAGCATATGAATATATTGCGTATTTCACATCATTGAAAAGATGTTTCCCAGAGTTCAAGATGTACTATCTATTCAGAATAAATGGCTTTGTGAACGAGCAATTCTCAGCCCTTAGTATGAACAGGCAGGAAAAACCAACAAACAAGTTCTTACGCTATATCAAGGCGAAGATAGAACTTACAAGTCAGTAAAAAGAGTAATTAGTAATGAGGAAGCAGTTCATTATCAAACAGAATTTCTTGACTCCGTGACTGCTCCTGGACTGCCTACTCATGAGTAAAAACTTAAAGTAGGACCGCCATCATGCTGCGTTTAGTATCAGTAACAATTTCATGTTACGAAACTTGAGTGCCTCGGGAAATGTGAAAAGGGACAGGACTATTTTCTCAAATGGACAACTGTAGTTTGCTTGCTCAAGAGTTAGAGGTTTCAACTCTTTGTTCTTCCAGACAGACACCTAATGTGGTGTATACAGAAGCATTTGTTTAACACGACACTAATGAAATTTTTTACTATTCTATAATTTCTAATGATTTTGGAATTCCAACTAGAATCAAATTTTTGATTCCCTTAAAGACAGGTAGGTTTGCTAGTTACTAATGTATTTTTTCTCAATATGCATTCATAGCAAGCTTATAACACAGTACAGCAGGCAGGAAAAAGATAACACTCCCTCAGAAAAAATTGGTATCTATGATTTTTGATAAAAGGGAAGGAAAATGATTTTGTTATATACTAAGAAGCCATGAAATTCCCAGTATAATAATTCTATAAAAGACTAAAAATATAAAACATAAATCAAAATTGGACTCTTTCGTTTGAAGATTCATAAATGTAATTATTGTACATCCATAATTATAAATTACCTTAAAACGACATTTTTTCTTGGATGTTTATGATGTTTTTCAGAGAAAATAAGAGTATTTTCCTGTTTGTAATTTGTAAATTTGACTTTGAGTAATTAAATATTCAATGTTGAAGGAGGTCAAGTAAACGATGTAAGAAATCCATTGGCTATTTGAACAAATGCCATGTTCTCTTGTAGGAGAATATTTCGTATCAAGAAATGTTCACTTTGGTTTAAAATTAGTTATGATTTGAAGGTAGAAAGAGAAAGAGATAAATGAAGTGACAGAGTGAGTGGAGAGTTAGGGGGGGGGGGGGGGGTACTGTTTTGATTTAGAACTTTTCAAATACATATTGAAGTAGTTTCAAGGTCAAGTGAAAGTTATTGAGCGGTAATTAGTTATGATGTGAAGGTAGAAAGAAAAAGAGATAAATGGAGTGACAGAGTGAGTGAGTGTGGGTGGGGGGACTGATCGTGTTTACATTTCACAGAGTTACTCGTATATCATTAGAAAACAGTTTTTATTCACTCATGACCTGCTGCGTCATCCAACACCTTCCTTTTTTAATGCAATCATCTTCACGTAAATACAGATAAAACTATAAATTACTTAATTTTTAATAATGAACATATTTTTACGTTTTTTGTTCAAATTGATTTTAAAAAAAAAATTTAATGTTTCCTTTCTGTTTGACACTACTGAAAGCAACATGTAAGTCGCCATATTGAAATATTATTTTACGTAAGTGAACTAAAACTTTCTGTACAGTCTCTCCTTGAGACTTATGAATAGTCATGGTAAATGCTAACTGAATTGAAAATTAAATCCTTAAAAAAGGAATGTTGTCCTCTTCAGATAAAACAATTTTCAATCTTGGAATTAAAACTATTTCCCCTTGACACCGTGATGCGATAATATTACAAACAATGACATTATCATAATGTCCCTCAGTGATTAGTCTTATTCCATTACATAAGCCCGGTAGATTAATGTTTCTCATACACTAACATGACAGAAGCATCCGTTTTGAGTTCCAGCTTAAATTGGAGCAATCCAGATAACTCTAGTGAGTCAAAAAATTCTTGAAGGTAATGTGTGGGTTCTGTTCCTACACAAACACACACACGAGTTATACAACAGATATTGTTTAATTTCTCCTGGAAATTATTCAATGAACCTATGATTAATTTCACTGTTTGTCTCGTTAAATAGAACTTATGTAGAATTTTCTGTGAAAAATATTTGTTGGTTGCCGAATGAAGAGTAAATGTATTCAATACACTAATCAACATTATGTGGACGGTTA
>JAPFBL010001080.1:10000-35039 GCA_026182355.1 Hermatobates lingyangjiaoensis | reverse complement strand
ACTATACATTAAATTATTCCAACGTTTCGGTCCCTTTGACCATCTTCAGGGATTTACAATATGACGATTAAAAAACAACTTAACTTAAGGAAAAACACTAACAATAATTATTACAAACAATCTAGTCGCGAATTATTACATAGCTAACATAATGAATAGAAAACATCAAGACAACAAGGAGGTTACAAATCTTGGAGGTTCCAAAGTTTCAGGTTTTTCAGTTCGATTCATGGGTTACTAAAATTTACTACAACACTATGAGGCTGTCACTGACTCCAGGTTGCTATTTTGTTTGTGTCATATATATATATATATATTACTTGCCGTTACTTGCCGTTGCGTCTACAACGTGCTTGGTCTCCCTTTCTCTTTTCTCCTGAAGACGGATTACCCGAAAGTTTGAGTCTGTAAGTGTGTTTCCTTACTCTGTGTATTACTCTTCTTGAATTTTGAACTCGTATATATATTATATATATATATTATATATATAGTAGGTGTGTTCTCTAATCAGGGTTCGGTCAATTTTCCAGGATAAAAAATTAAAATCTCGTTACCAACGTTTCGGTTTTATTTAAAACCTTTTTCATAGGCCTACAAACAAAGGATAATAAGAAATCACATATCAACAACAAATATATAGACAATATGAAAATGGATTGTTACAATTTATGAATATTACAAGCCTGTAAGCTTGTAACAATATTTTCATTTACTTCATGACACATATTCCTTTAATAATACCAAAATATCCAAATAATACCAAAAGTATCCAATACTTTTGGATTTCAACATATATTCCCCTGAAATATAACAAAACAAATTTGTTTTTTTTTTTTTTTTGAAAAGAATGTCGTATAGGAGAGGATACAGTCATGCTTAATATTTGCTCCAAAAATCTGCACCGCAAGTAAAATAATAACTTTTACTTTAAATTTGCGATGTCATAAGCATTTAACATAGATCAAAATAACAATCTACAATTTTAATTATGATGCTATGAATGTATTTAGAAATACGTCTAATTTTAAGGGAAAGAAGGTATTAAATAGCAAAAATCTGAATAATTTGGCATTATTAGAAAAAAAATTGTATGCTTTACGGAATAAGCATTCTTAAATTAATCGAAATGACTTTAGAAACTTTGGGCATCAAGGAATGCTCGACCTGATTTGGGTCCGTCCGTATCCCATCTTCAAGAGCAACTAAGTTAGGTTAGGTTAGGTTGCAGTGGCAGTTCCACAAGGGAACACACGTAGGCCGAGCATTGGCCCTTTGTGATACCACACAATGAAGATTGATTCTACAGTGGGAGTACTAAATTTTGCCTAACTCAAATGTATTTAGAGTAGGGATCTTTAACGAGTACCTGACATCGTACAGGCTCGGGACTGACGGTTTAACATCCTTCTCCGAGGGACGACGCGCTCAGATTTATTCACCTCCCGCGTGAATAAATCGAGGGCCAGGTGGGGATCGAACCCCGGTCCTATCAGTTCAGAGGCGAGCACGTAACCACTGAGCTAACCTGACCCCCCTTCAAGAGCAACTAACTGACTGTGTATTTCATTTTCCTATAACCTACCTACACTTAAAAAATTAAGCACACAGACAACACTGATTCCACAATGTAGATGACAAGTGTAGATAGGTTATAGGAAAATTAAATACACAGTCAGTTAGTTCCTCTTGAAGATGGGAACCGGACGGACCCAAAACCGGTCGAGCTTGACCGATTGCATTACTACTTATTCTAATATTACTAACCTCAGTGGAACTAACCCATTAACTATATTAAGAAATGTGTTGACCAGTGTTGCCAAGAGATGCGATATTGATGACAGGATAGGGACGGAACTGTCTTTGATGAAGCAACACTGATTGCCATATTCAAAATCAATAATCCTTATTAATTAACCGCGTTAATTACTGTGTATTACAAACAAAGATAATCACTAGCATAGTTGAGATAATGAATAAGCACTCTGTGCAGAACTAACAACATGAAAAGGAGGTTATCGTCACGGCTTGTTACCCAGTTCAGTGTTTTTACGCTCAGTGACTTTCTAACTGCTGTACACAGCTCATAAAAAACCGGCAATTACTCAAGTCACAGGTGTTTTAACTAGCTTGATTTACAAGTGCATTGAAAATAAAACTAATTTTGGAACAATCAAACGATTGAAAATCGAAAAAAACGTAAACTAAAAATAATTACCTGCTTCACGTCAACTTTCCAAAGCATTCGCAAATAGCTTTAAAATGACGTATCTTTGATATTATTGCTGGTCATCCTTCTTTTCTTTTCATAACAAACTGAAAAGAGATTTTTTAAAATAGCTTCCTTATTTCTAACTTAGTGCAATCAGTTATTATTTGGTATTTACTCATTGTAGGGTAAAAAGCAAATGAAATTATCTCTACAGATAAAAATTTAATCGTATAAACAACGCGTTTCAAACAGGTAGTGTTCTTCCTCAGGTATTAACTAAAAAATACAATGTCATCCAAGAGTTATCTATGCAGGGCTTCTTAAACTTTTTTATATAGCAACCCCCTTCAAGCTTAGGAAATTTTAAACGACCCCCTCCTCCATATAATGAAATATATATTAACCGTAGATGTAGATGTAATATCGCACTATTTTACAATGTAAATAAAATAAGGATTAAAGAATACGTACCCATTCATTTCACATATATATATAATTGGAAACTACAATAGTTAACAAAAATATAGACACATCCCCCCCCCTGGGGGTCGCGACCCCCAGTTTAAGAAGCCCTGATCTATAGTACAAAGTGAAATAGTAAAAAATAAAATAAAATAAGGAAGAGCGTACGAACCAACTTTTCTTAATTTATTTATTTAAAAAAAAAAAGTTCTATTTTCTCCGTATTCCTATATTTGTTTATATTTCGTTATAGTTCTCTGTGTTATATTTTCAATATGTTCCCTACACTTAGACTTAGAGCAAATGTAAAGGCTCAGCGTAATCTTTAGGAAAAAATAACAATTTTGTACTTTGAAATAACATTTTGTACAAAAAATAATATTGAAATGTACCTGCCTTCTAATATGAAACAGATGTACCCCATACCCTCACCCACGTCCATCCTATTCCCAGTCAGTTGTACCATAGACACTCACCCTTAGGTTCGTATTATCTTTCTTATTTTATTTTTATTTTGTACTCTATTTACTTTGTACTATAGATAACTCTCTGATGACATTGTTTTTTTTTTTTAGTTAATCCATGAGGAAGAACACTACGTGTTCGAAAAACGTTGTTTATACGATTAAATTTTTATATGTGGGGACCATTTCATTACGTTTTAACTCTAGAACTAGCTTCCTTCCATTGATAATCGTTAAACGTTGAACGTTTGGATTGTAGGTTTTAAGAAAAATGGCCTGATACTAGGCCATACTAGAATAGTATGACTGATCATCCTAGTTCAGGATTATAAACTGCTTCTTCATCACTAATCACTCTCTTTACTGACTTGTAAGTTCTTTCCTCGGTATAATATAGCGTAAGAACTTCTTTGTTGATTTTTCCTGCCTGTTCATATTAAGGGTTGAGAATTGCTCGTTCACAAAACTATTAATTCTTAATAGATAGTACATCTTGAACTCTGGGAAACACCTTTTCAATGATGTCATATACACAATATATTCATATGCTCCAGTGAAATTAAAATCAACTAACAATACCTACCTACTAGCTACACCTATATATTTTCATAATTAACATATCTGTGAAGTAAGCAAAATACAGATTAAAGGTCCATAACTTCGTTTCTGCACTGAATTATCAATATATTCAGAGCCTATATTTTAAGTTAGGCATACACAAATCTACTGTCAAAGTTTCAGCTCGCTATGTCTTATGGTGGCTGAGTTTACTTGTGACAAACGTTTTTGCTTTAAACGTCCATAACTTCACTTCTACGTTGAATTTCCCATCAATTCAGAGTCTATATTTTAAGTTAGAGGTACAGACATCTAGTGTCAAAGTTTCAGCTCGCTGTGTCTCATGGTAACTGAGTTTACTTATGACAAACTTTTTTGCTTTAAACGTCGATAACATCACTTCTACGTTGAATTTCCAATCAATTCAGAGCCTATATTTTAAGTTAGAGGTACAGAAATCTAGTGTCAAAGTTTCAGCTCGCTATGTCTCATGGTGGCTGAGTTTACTTGTGACAAACGTTTTTGCTTTAAACGTCGATAACATCACTTCTACGTTGAATTTCCAATCAATTCAGAGTCTATATTTTAAGTTAGAGGTACAGACATCTAGTGTCAAAGTTTCAGCTCGCTGTGTCTCATGGTAACTGAGTTTACTTATGACAAACTTTTTTGCTTTAAACGTCGATAACATCACTTCTACGTTGAATTTCCAATCAATTCAGAGCCTATATTTTAAGTTAGAGGTACAGAAATCTAGTGTCAAAGTTTCAGCTCGCTATGTCTCATGGTGGCTGAGTTTACTTGTGACAAACGTTTTTGCTTTAAACGTCGATAACATCACTTCTACGTTGAATTTCCAATCAATTCAGAGTCTATATTTTAAGTTAGAGGTACAGACATCTAGTGTCAAAGTTTCAGCTCGCTGTGTCTCATGGTAACTGAGTTTACTTATGACAAACTTTTTTGCTTTAAACGTCGATAACATCACTTCTACGTTGAATTTCCAATCAATTCAGAGCCTATATTTTAAGTTAGAGGTACAGAAATCTAGTGTCAAAGTTTCAGCTCGCTATGTCTCATGGTGGCTGAGTTTACTTGTGACAAACGTTTTTGCTTTAAACGTCCATAACTTCATTTCTACGTTGAATTTCCAATCAATTCAGAGTCTATATTTCAAGTTAGAGGTACAGAAATCTACTGTCAAAGTTTCAGCTTGATATGTATTATAGATGGTTGAGTTTACTTGTGACAAAATTTTGCGAACAAACCGACAAACCTTAGAAAAATTTTCTAAGGGTGGATTCGGTTTCTGTAGTGTATCAAACGAGAAAAAAAACTTGAAATGAGTCAATTCTAAGCAATATACAGACAAAATCATTCTTTCTGAGGTAAAATGGATAAACAAACTAAAGTCTCCACACAAATGAAGTTTTATTGAACGCGTTTCGAATAAAAACGGAAGGCCCCAAAGATGAGGTGCTGACGGTTTGGTCTAGTGCAGTTTTTCCCAAACTTCTTCGAGTGACCGCCCCCCCTTGGGTCCATAAACCTATAACTCAACACCCTTGAATAATAATCAGATTCCTAGACTAAATAACCAAATAAGTAACATTTTAATAATTAAATTAAAATAATACCTAATCGAATATTTATTTTTAATCCAATAGATGTATTGTTTTATAGCATATTTATGCAAAAGAATTCATACACAATAAAAGAAACTTAGATGAAAAGATACTTTTAATATAAAAATCAATTATCAAAATAAATAATTTTGAGAAAACGTTTCCTAGAAGTTTATATGTCGTGTTTACACTTAAATTTAGAAATTATATTGCATGAACAATTTCAATTTATGGAAATAGAATCCCCGCTCCTTTTTGCACCCCCCCCCCCCCCCGCCCCCGGATATCAAAGCACCGCCCCCAGAGGGGCGATACCGCCCACTTTGGGAAACACTGGTCTAGTGAAAACAACAAGTAGGCTTTCCTATTTGTTGTTTTCACTGGAACAACCCGTCAGCACCATATCCTTGGTATCTTCCTGATGATAAACACAAAGTGTTCGAAATGCGTTGAATAAAACTTCATTTTTGTGAAAACTTTTGTTTGTTTTTTTCCATTTTTACCTCAGATTGAGTAAATACCATACAATTACGGATTGCACAACTAATGATTTTAAAAAATCATTCTTTTTATTTATATAGATAGCAAAGCAATAAGAAGTAAATGTTTACCCCTTTTTGAAAATTGATCAAAAGAGATTAATTAGTGGAATAATTACCAACGACCAACGAGAGTTTCTGTGCAATGCTGCACGTTGGAGTCAGGCAGTTCCAAGCCAGAGGCTTTCACCTGCTTGTCTATTAGTACTGCTTTAACTGTGCAGGTCTGTCAGGTAAGTCGGTATGTTAGTTTCTGTCCGGTCTAGGGTGAGTATGTTTCGTGGTCGGATGGTCTTTACAGTACTAGAGTCTGTTGTGAGTTTGGTGATCCAATTATTCAGAGGAGAATGGGTTCAAGGAATTCGAGGTAAAAGTGTTCTTACTAGCAGGTTAGAGTGTACGGGAAGTTTTCTGTCTTCATTGATAGTCAGACGCCTAATGTAATCTTGTATTGGTTCCATCCTTAGATCACGCTGGATATCGACATTTCTCGCATAAAAAGGAGCATTGGCTATAAGGCGAGCACACTTGTTCTGGACAATCTGGAGTCGTTTTTTATTCGTTATCGCAGAGTTGTACCAGACGGAACACCCATAGGTCATGGTAGTTGGAATAATTAAGGACGTATGACTAATATATTTTGATGAATCGATCTCCCATGGAGAGACTTTGGCATAGAATGAAACACAGGGGACAGGCAAGCAGGGAAGCAATAAGGGTCTGGAATGAGTAATGCCTGTGAGTCAGCACACGAATGCAAAGTCCCAGTCGACGGGGTTGATTTCAATTAAACACCTTGCCTGATTCATATATATATATATATATATATATTATTATTATTATATATTCACTGATAAAACGAAATACGATCCAAACTGGACACAATACGAGTTCGAGGTTAACAAAGAGCAACACACAAAGTAGGGAAACACACTTACAGACTCAAATTTTCGGGTAATCCGTCTTCAGGAGAAAAGAGAATGGGAGACCAAGCACGTTGTAGACGCAACGGTTGTAAGACAACGTGTGTTATATATATAGATATTGTTATAAATATAAATATAAATATAATTAAATATAAAATATAAATATAATATAAATATAAATATAAATATATATAAATTGTTTTATATATATATATATATATTATATATATATATATATATATATATACTTTTTCGTTGGAAATACGATCCAAAACGGACAAATATAGTTCAATATAGACAAAGAAAAATAGTGAAATATAAAGAACACATTTACAGTCTCTAATTTTCGGTGTGAACCGTCTTCAGGAGAGATAAGAGAGGGAAACCAAGCGCACTGGTTGGTCTCCAACCGTCTCTGAACCAGTGGGTTTCGTTTCCCTCTCTTATCTCTCCTGAAGACGGTTCAAACCGAAAATTAGAGACTGTAAGTGTGTTCTTTTGATTTCTCTATGTTTCTTTGTCTATATTGAACTATATATGTATATCTGTGTATTTTGGGAGCAGACCTTCAATCAAACATGTTTTATTAAAAATTATGCCAATTTTAACTTTTGTTCTTTTCCGAGTTAATTTTTCAAGTTTTCTGACTATGGATTTCCGCCTTTCTGGTAAAATATAAAATAATTCACCAAAAGATTTATTCTTGACATCCATTTTTTTCCCACTAAACAAGTTTTAACCATAACAAACAAATTAACAATAAATACAAATTATATACGACGTTTCGGTCAGCTCTAAAGAAAAAGAATAAAAGTTAAAATTGGCATAATGTTTAATAATATATATATGCACAGTAGTACCTCGAGATGCGAATTTAATTGGTTCCAGAACCCCCGTCGTATCTTAAAAAATTCGTATCACGAACATAGAATTACCATAAGAATTAATGGAAAAAAATTAATTGGTTCCACGGCCCAAAACCCTTATATAATTTCCTATTTTACGTTATAAAACTAACAAAAGTACACTAAAAAACGAGCATTTAACCATACAAATACAAAAGAATTGAATAAATAATGAATTAATATGTAAAAACAGAGTTTCAGGTGCATGATTTTGGTACGGGGTTCGGGATTTGGTCGTCCCGCTAGCGACGTAAACGTACAGGTAGTGTTGGTCACGTCTGGTGCTTAATTTTGTCGTGCAGAGTTTGCCATGTTTGTTTACGATCTCAGAAGCTTCTAGAAGGTTCGAGAAGTTTCGAGAAAATTCTTTCTCGGCGCCTCAGATTTTACGTCGTATTTAGAACAGGATTTTCACGAAATTTTTGGCCTTATCTCGAATAATTCGTAAGAGAAGCAGTCGTATCTCGAGGTACTACTGTATATACATATACACACAAGGGGTTCTTGAGGATTTTAGTCATAAAACATACAACTCCTGATTATAAGCCGACGTTTCGCCAAAAGTTGTTTGGCATTTTCAAGGATAAAAAAAAAAAATTATTAACGACATAAGTAAAGCAAGATAAATACATCACCGGACACCACCCAACAGAAAAAAAAACAACAAAAACAAAAATTTTGTAACAAGAGAAACCCAAAAATGATCAAAGGCATTTTATGACCCTTTTGTGGTTCTCTTGTTACAAAATTTTTGTTTGTGTTGTTTGTTTTCTGTTGGGTGGTGTCCGATGATGTATTTAAATTGTTTTTTTAGCCGCCTTGAAAATGCCAAACAACTTTTGGCGAAACGTCGGCTTATAATCAGGAGTTGTATGTTTTATGACCAAAATCTTCAAGAACCCCTTGTGTGAATTTGAAATATCAGTGGTCGAGAAGCTATATCAATATATATATATAGATAGATAGATAGATAAGGCTTTGGTAACAAAGGAAACAACACATCACCAAACCCAATAATCACGAAAACAATAGCTTACAACCGAAATAGTCTTGTATAAAATCCAATTAGGGCTTTTTGCCTTATATATGATTAATTCTTGTATTCAAAAGCTTTGAGCTACAAGCAACTCACCAAACCTTCTAAAACTTTAAGCAGTCAAAACTCTGAACTCTCAACTCGGAACTTCTAAAACTTTTAAACTCTTAAAAAAACCCTGAGCTCCCAACTCACAATTTAAATTTACCACAAAATTATTATGGCACTGTCAAATTTAAACTTTAAAAGAACCACCCAAACATTTTCAAAATTATTGGGAGCTTTAAACGATGCTTATTGGGAGTTAAAGTTTGGGATTCAATTTGAAGTTGGTTTGTTGGGAGCTAAAGTTTTAGAAGTTGGCTAGTTGTAGAGCTGAAGAATTTTGGGAGTACTAAAGTTTTAGAAGTTGACTAGTTGGGAAACTTAAGAGTTTCTGAAGCCTTTAAAGTTTTAGAAGTTGGTTTGTTGGGAGCTCAATAGTTTTGGTAGTTCAAAGTTTTAGAAGTTGGCTAGTTCGGATTCATAACTTCACAGACCTAATGGATTTTGACTTCTACGAAATATCAACCTTATTAAAACAATCAGTCCAGTAAAGAAATCTCACGCTTTCATTTTTATATTTTAATTTCATTAAAAAAATATACTTTTCTAATTAAAAAAAAATAATTTATTACATTTCTTTTCAATTGAATCAGAATAGAGTTTATTTTAAATAACTTCATTCCTTGAAAGAGATTCAAGTTGTATTTTTGCCGAAAGGTCGACCGACTAGTAAATTGGAAGAAGAACTGGTTTTTAATGTTTTTAAATGGATATACTCAATCTGACTTAAGTGATTGGCTTCAAACGAGCTTTCAAACCGAGTGACCTTCTTCAAGGGAATTCAATCAACTCTCTTAACTGCAAACTGTTCACTTTTATATATATATATATATTCACTTAATAAACGGAAAGACTATCCAAACTGGACACATAACGAGTTACGAGTTCAACATGGAAAAAGAGTAACACACAGAGTAAATAAAACAAATAAACTCAACTTTTCGGGTAAAATGTTTTCAGGAGAAAATAAAAAAGGGAAAGCAAGCACGTTATAGCCGTAACAAAGGTCATAAGTAACAAGCACTCTGTACCAGTGCGCTTGGTTTCTCTCTCTTATCTCTCCTAAAGACGGTTCAAATCGATAATTAGAGACTGTAAGTGTGTTTTTTCAATGCCTATATATTTTTTCATCTACACTGTACTTTATTTGTTCGTTTCAGTTCGTATTGTTCATATATCATATATATATATATATATATATACAATTAAAAGAAACGGTCCAGCGGACTTTTTTAAATAAAATAAATTCAAAACGAAGGAAACACACAGAAAGACACAGACATAACTCACATCGATATTTCGACCATCGTTGTCATCAGGAGGTGTGAAGAGCGAAGAGTCCCGCAGGAAGGCGGGGCGGCGACCGGACCGTTTCTTTTAATTATATATATATATATATATATTTATGGTATATATATAATTACTAAAAATAAGAAACGGTCCACAAGGACTATAAAACTTTAAATTACACAAAGCACGACACAGAAAAAAGAATAAAAAGAACACTTACAGAAGTCAATATTTCGAACTGTTGTTCGTCATCAGGAGTAGATTAGAAGAGAGGACAAAGTGAGAGAGATCTCCCCACGTCGAAGAACGGAGCGCGAATGTCCTTTGACGTGGAAAGATCTATCTCTCTCACTATCTATCTCACTCATTTTAACAATTCTTTTTTCTGTGTGGTACTTTGTGTAATTTAAAGTTATATATATATATCAATGATCAAACCACAATAAGAAAATGGGAAAACAAGACAAAAATCTTTCAACCGTAACAAGTGGTCCTCGTCAGAGTCAAAAACCCAACTGACGGAACAGTTGGAATGACGGAACAGTTGGGATTTTGACTCTGACGAAGACCGCTTGTTACGGTTGAAAGATTTTAGTTTTGTTTTCCCATTTTCTTATTGTGGTTTGATCATTGATTGTTATTTTACGTATTTATGTGAAATTTTTATATATACATATATATATATATATATATATATATATATACATATATAATGGAGATGAAGAAGAACAACCCATCAAAATGTCAAATTCATCAGTCAACCTGACGTTTTTCCATTAAAATGAAACCGTTATAAAATATAACCTTCAAATCGATTTAAACAGTATCTCGATTAAGGATAATCGACTTTGTGTCGGAGCAGTAAAGACTCTCCAGTGTAATCAGCCTGCACGGGATATATGTTTGGAAAGAGGATCGTCGACCTTTCAGTTCAGTGAACCCTTCTGCAGGTCAAGTACAGCTTCTTCCAATTTAAATTCCCTCCTTCATTATTACACCTTGCCTTTTTATCGTTAATTTAATATCGTTAATTTTTTTTTCAATAATAAATTTTATTTTCTTTATGAATGTTGTTGATAAAATAATGACTGAAATGTAATGTTCTCGTCAGTTTGACAGGCTTTACTATTGAATATAGAAGAAACACTGCGTGTTCATATTCAACCGTTTTTGTCATAGCCAACATATATATATTATATATGTTAACCATGATAAACGAAAAACGATCCGACAGGACAAATAACAATTAAAATAAGCAGTGACACATAAACAGAAACACAACAAAGACTCACTTTTCAATATTTCAACCGTAATGGCGGTCGTCCTCAGGAGAAGAAGTGAATTGACGGAGGGACGACAGTCAGTTGACGGAAGTGAATTGACGGAGGGAGGACAGTCAACTGACTGTCGTCCCTCCGTCAATTCACTTCTTCTCCTGAGGACGACCGCCATTACGGTCGAAATATTGAAAAGTGAGTCTTTGTTGTGTTTCTGTTTATGTGTCACTGCTTATTTTAATTATATATATATATATAGTTCACACAGGAAAGAGAAAAACAAATAAAGACACACACAAAAGACTCACAACGATATTTTGACAGTCGTCGTCATAGGGCAGAAGTAGTCCCTTTGAGTAGCTGAAGCTAACTGAAAGCTTTTAGATTATTATATATATATATATATATATATATATATATATATATATATAAGGTTTCACATAAACACGTGAAATAACAATCAATGATCAAACCACAATAAGAAATGGGAAAACAAGACTAAGATCTTTCAACCGTAACAAGCGGTCTTCGTCAGAGTCAAAAACCCAACTGGGTTTTTGTTCAGTTGGGTTTTTGACTCTGACGAAGACCGCTTGTTACGGTTGAAAGATCTTAGTCTTGTTTTCCCATTTCTTATTGTGGTTTGATCATATATATATATATATATATATATATATATATATATATAATATATTCATAAATTTTGGTAGCAGCCCTTCTTTGACACACACACATTATTGAAAATGACACCAAATTTAGCTGATACCTGTTTCTTAACAAGTTTCTCAATTTTTCTAAATAACACTCTCGTTATTTCGTCTACACAATAAAGTACATCTCCTATGGTCGACATGTTACGAATGATCAACATTCATCATCAGGACGTGAATAAGATCTAAGGTGAAATATCTGGTTTATATATACATGGAGAAGGTAGAAGGGAGTTTCTTTTTCTCGGAGTTTGGTCAGGGTAAATATATGGAATCACCTTTTTGCCAACGTTTCGTCTTTATTTCAAGACATATATATATATATATACCTTGAGAAAGGTAAAACGATCAACGACGAATATTATTCAAAGGTTTTGGACTGATTCGACGTTGGTTTGAAGCAAAAACGGCCGCATTTGGCAAAGATCTGATTTGGGAGGAAGAGAGGTACGTGCGTTCAGGATTGCGAGTGGAAGGCGACACCCTTGATGACTAAAAACTTTGAAAACCATGACATCAGCAAGACCACGTGACCGCGAATACGACATCTTTACTGCACAGACGAACTTATATCTGACATGAATTACTGACATTACAAGTTATAGTAGCACAGTAAGCAAGCAGTAGAAGGCCTCTGGTCTGGAACTGCTAGTTACGACGTGCACTATAGTGCGCGGATATATTCGTTGGTCCTTGGTAGTCTCTAATTTTCGTTTAAACCGTCATCAGGATAGTAGATAAGGGTCAATAGATCTTCTTTAGTTTTTGAATCATCTAGTCCATTCATCATTTTCTCTCGTTGGGAGAACAAGAACTCGTTTTCTCCAACGAGAGAAAATGATGAATGGACTAGATGATTCAAAAACTAAAGAAGATCTATTGACCCTTATTGACGAAGCTTGCAAGAGTCATGAAGACATTGTATCTTCACGTATTTCTAAAAAGCTGAACAAACTATATAGAGGTAGCATCCTATTTCCTCAAATGGTAGCTAATTATATTAACATCTCTAGCCATGATTTAACTGACAAACAAAAGGAACTACTTTCCATGGGCATCAAGTGCCACTTCAAACCAAAATTTGACCCTCTAAAAAAGAAAATAGAACTAGAGGTATTGTACAACTCAATTCTGAGGCTGGAAGAGAATAAGGTAGTGTCATTAGATCCAAATCTGCCAGATCTACTCAGAGCAGAGGCTACTAAACAAAGAGGATTTAAAAGCAGTTCACTACTATCCAAAGAGCTATACGAAGCAGCAAAACAACTGAGACAACATCCAGATATAATAATAAGACGAGCGGACAAGTCAAACTCATACGTGGTAATGGACAGGCTTGAGTACAAACAGAAACTGCACTACATTCTGAACCAGTCTATAAAATTCAAGAAAATAACCAGGAACCCTACCACCCAACTTAAGACCGATGTTAACAAAATCATCAAGAAAATTAACAAAGGAAAGACAGAGGAGATTTTGGAACCTATTTCAGGTGAATACACTACAGGATAAATTTATGGTACAGTAAAGCAGCATAAAACAGGATATCCCCTGCGCCCAATAATTTCACAGGTCACCACGCCCACTATGATTTAGCCAAACATCTAAATAAAATCATCACCCCATATATGCCAGCGAATTATTTACTAAAATCAACGGATGATTTCCTTGACATATTAAAAACAATAAACCCTGAAGGAACTGTCGGATCCCTGGATGTGGAATCATTATTTACAAATGTGCCAGTAGAAGAGACCATCGGAATTATTTGTGATTGCATCTACTTAAATGAAAGAGGCATGGCACCTCCATCCATCAGTAGGCAGAATATGGAAGACCTTTTGCGAGCATGTACGACAAGAAGCCCTTTCACGCACATAGATGGCTCCATGTACCTTCAAATTGACGGCGTGGCAATGGGTTCACCCCTAGGTGTCACATTTGCAAACTATTATATGTGCTACGTGGAAAACAAAATCCAAAACAACAGCCCTGAATTAAAGCCTGCTATTTATTGTAGATACGTGGATGATTGCTTTGTTGTTGCAAAAGATTCAGTACAATTACTTAACCTCAAGTCAGCATTTAAAAATAACTCCTGTCTCAAATTTACAATAGAAACAGCAATAGAAAAAAGAATGAACTTCCTTGATGTAAATATTAACCTGCAAAATAACATACTGCAGACTTCTATTTACAGGAAACCTACCAACACAGCATCATACCTAAATGCGAAGAGTGAATGCCCTCAACGGTATAAAGACGCCACTATCAGATCCCTCATCCACAGAACGTACAAGACCGCCTCATCCTGGGACCTTTTTAACAGTAATATTTCTTCAACCAAGCAAGCGTTAATCAACAATGGTTACTCAAACAAGTATTTCGACAACATTCTAAGATGCTACCTCGAAAATAGATTCACCTCAGATAATAAGAGCCTAACAACAGGCACTAACCACAAAATATTCTACAAAAACCAATATACAGATGAATATAAGACTGATGAACGTGTTTTGAAAAATATTATAAAAAGCCATATTAAATGTGTTAAGCCTGACGATAGTTTGACCCTGATAACTTACTACCAAAGCCCTTCAATAAGCAGTTTAATAATGAAAAATAGTCCTAGCGTAAAGGAGTTAAAAGAAACAAATCTTGTATATGAGTACTCATGTAATATCGGGAGCTGTGAGGCCCGTAAAAGGTCATATATAGGAATGACTTCGACTTCATTGTCTAGAAGAATTACTATGCACCTTTCTGCCGGCGCGCCAAAATGCCATACAACAGCAGTCCATAAGACAAAACTCACAAGATGGTAAATTCCACGAAAATTACCGCTAGAGAAAGAAACCATTTTAAATTACAACTATTAGAAGCAATAACTATTCAAGAAAAGCAACCAGCCATAAATATCCAAGTTAATAATTCTTGTCGAATTTTAAAACTATTTGCAAACAGAAACACTCAGATTAGCCAAGTAGTAGGTGAGCCCAACCACCCTACCTCAATCCCCCATAATGCTCCGTGATACAGGGCGATGCCCTGTAAACATTCCATTAATAATCAATCTCTATATATATAACTAGCTTTCCTACTATTACTCTCATTATTGTCCTGATGATGAATGTGGTACATTCGAAACATGTCGACTAGTAACATCGGTGATAGACTTTATAGTTTTAATGAAGAGACGAGGAAGGAATTCCGGAAACTGGAGAAATTGTGTAAGAAGCAGATACAGGCCAAATATGGGGCGTTATTTAACAATATATGTTTAAATGAAGGACTGCTTCCAACTTTTACAATTTATATATATATATATATATTTACAAAACTAGACCTTTCTCTCCTTGATTTTTATCCTTGGTATATTGGAGTATGGAGGGTTGGCGGTATCATTTCATAGTCAATGTTCAGCTGAGAAATGACAAAGTGTCAGCAAAAGAAAGAACCCTGTCCTTCGGCTGTAGAATAAAAGTACTAGTTTCAAATTTTTTAGACATGATAGTATGGAGACAAAAAGGGAATATCCAGAAATAAAATTAACACCTATTAAAAATCAAATAAGTTCTATTTCAGGATTAGACAATGATAATGCAAGTATTTCCTACGGATAACATTTCAATACAAACACTTCCTGTTGTCCAGTCGTATTCATTTCACAGTGTTCAAGTATCAGACACTCTTCATATGTTGGTTCTGCATATGCCTTGTAAAACTACTTCTATAATTAGTTTTAAATGAACAATAAAAACAACAAAACTCAACCTTTTGACCTTTATGACTTCGCAAAACATGAGTTCTTAATGTTCTCCTAGACGATGTTTGAAGACTGCAGTCACAACATTTATATAGTCCATATTGATGTGTCCAGTCTATATGCCTTGTAAAATTACCTCTATGATTTGTTTTAAAGGAACAATAAAAACAAGAAAAATATGCCTTTTGAAGTTTATGATTTCGCATAACATGAGTTCTTAATGTTCTCCTAGACGATGTTTGAAGACTGCAGTTCTGACATTTATATATTCCATATCGATGTTTACCGTCTATATGAATTCGCAGATGCTGTTTCTGGACACTCTTGTAAGGGCACAAAGCACAGTAATAAGTTATTTCAAATGGATTATGAGCAGTGTAAACATGTTGCTGAAACATTTCACTATTTTTACAAACCTTCTTGCATTGGCAACACTGAAACTCTGATTGATTCCTATGTTTTAAATTCAAATGACTGAAATATACATCTTTTCTGTTACTCGAATAACTACAAATAGAACAGCTGAAAATGACTTTGGAAGAGTGCTCCCATTTTCTGTGCTTCTTCAGTTGATGTAGTAATTTAAATGCCTTCTTACATGACTTGCAAGTATATTTATACACAAACTTAGAATGTTTAGACACTTCATTACTCAAAAGACATTGATTCGTCTTTGCTTCATACGAAAAATGATTACACTTAAAACTATTTCCAGGATGCAGATATTTAAAATGATGAGATAAGTATTCCTTCTTAGTCGTCGAATAGCTACATAAACTACATTTCAATAAATCTTTACTCGTGTTATGTACATTCCTCATATGCCGAGACATATTTCCAGCAGATAATATAGAACCGCACACATGACATGCTTCTTTAATGTGAACATGTAATCTATGCCGTTCTAACAAACTCTTGATGCCTGCACTATATTCGCACTCTTGGCAGCTAAAGACTCTATCCCCTAGAGGATGAGAACGACGTATGTGTTGCTTCAAATATTCGACACTCGGGAATACTTTACTAGAACAATAACCACATTGTAGTCGATGTTGACTGTGACGGGCTTCATAATGTCTTACCATTTGCCATTGCCGTTGGTGACAATAATCACACTTATTACATTTGAACATACTTTCCTTTCCTGATATAACCTCTCTAGCAATATTATCTATAGAATATTCAGATTGTTTGGGGAAACACCCTACATATTTGGAAAACATCCTCATATGATTCTGCCAGTCAGTTTCTTCACTGAACACCTTATGGCAACAGTAGCAGTGATACACATCTTCAGTGGCATCAGCATCCCTGATGTATGTAAATGTCTTTCTGGTTTCCACAATTCTTCTGAGCATCACTGAAGATCCTTCCTTATCATTAATACTATATCGACGCATATTTTCGTCACTACAAGGCAATGTAGTTCTTAGATCCTTATCTACCAGAGCGTTTTCTGTTCGTTCTTCCAAAGTGTCAAACCCACCACTGTTATCTTCTGCCTTCACATAAAAGCTAACAGTATTGTGACAGTGACAACTTGTTATCACATCCCTCACTTCTTCTTTTATATTGCAACATTTAGTATCGTCCTGTTCATATTTTATAACGTCTTCTGATTTTGTGTCCATACTGATGCTCTGGTAAGTATGAGAATTGGTTACCTCATTATCTTCTTCTGCCTTTATATTGATGCATAATGAATTAGCTATGTTACCCCTCCATTTTGCTATCAGAGCATTTTCTGTTGGTTCCTCCAAAGTCTTAAACACACCACTGTTATCTTCTTCCTTCACACAAGAGATAACAGTATTGTAAGAGTCACTACTCGTTATGACATTACTGACTTCTTCATATACATTGGAACATACAGTATCGTCCTGTTCATACTTTATAACATCTTCTGATTTTGAGTCTATTCTACTGCTCTGGTAACTATCACAATTTGTTTCCTCATTATCTTCTTCTGTCTTTATGTTGATGCATAATGTATTAGCTATGTTATTCCTGATGACATCATCGCAGTTTCTTCTTGCTTTCATCTTGCCGTTAGCTATGTTCTCATCTTTGACTTTGCTGATTTCATTACACTCTAGTTCTCCGTGTCCGCTGAAGTTCTGCACTTCCTTTAGGATATCACTACTAATTAAAGACTTTGATTTCACAATGTCAATGAGTTTGACTTGAACATCCTTTAGTCTACCAGCATTCATTCTCCAGTCTTCACCTAAAAATCAACACTCAACATTAAGCAACTCTTAGTGACTTCATGTATCGAAAAGCAATACAGTAAAATGACATTAGAATAAAAACAAGACATTACTGGAATGGACTTGTAAATTATACAAACAAGTTTGCATGACTGGTAAAAAAATATAGACGATAAATATAAATAGAATTGTATGTCATTTGTACTCGCTTGTCGATCATAGAATGACCAATAATAATCATTATAAGCAATCTTGAAAGTATAAATAAACGTAAAATAAATAAACATGAACTCATCTATATTTCAATGAAATATTTGTCTAAATAACTACAGCAGTGATAAAGTTTCTTAGCATTTTCAAGCAGGATTGAACACGAAATGTGACATAAATCATGAATCTAACAATTCCAAAATTCATTTCAAAAACAAAATCACTTTACCTTCTTTAATTTTCAAACAGCCCAACTTAGTTTTCAATATATAACAGTGGGAGGAGGTTTCACACAGTGTTGCATGACTTCTAAGTCTTTTCTAATCCGACACTATGTTCTGTTTTTTTTTACTAGTAATTCTTCAAAACATTCCGTTCTTACTTTTGTATATTCTTTGAATGCATGTTTGATTTCGTATGTCTTAATCTTAGATTTGATTTAATTTTATTAATACTAGTTCGAATATAAGTATAATAAATACACTCGTAACATCAAGTGGTAATATCTGACAACTTGTTTCTACTTTGCCTGATGATGGTCTACGAGACCGAAACATGTTGTTTTATTCAAAATAATATTTAGTTAGTTTTAAATAGTGTTAGTTATAAATAGTGTTAAAGTGTGTAGTTATGAAAAGAAAAGTTTGGGCCAGTTGATTTTTTTATTCCCCAAGGAACTGAGAAGAGCTTGTGGGATATTAGAGAAACTATCTAAAAAAATAACCATGAAATTGGCATACAATTTTTAGAAACTTGTTTGCAAGAAGGATTGCTACCAACCTTCACTAATTAATATATATATATATGAATAATAATCAAAATAACATATATATATATGCAGATAAATCACAATAAACACGTGATGCAATCAATGAAAACAAACCACAGGGAAAAAAAAAGAAAACAGGTAGAAAAAATGCTCTGAGGCCTTTCAATTTATGTCATCAGAGAGCAAACAAGGTAAGAACTAGAAGGTAACATAAAAGGTATGTACAAGGAAGGTAACTAAACAGCTGGGAAAACAAGAGTCGAAAAGGCATAATAAGAGAAAAACAAAAAATACCCAATACAATTAAACAATGCAAAATGAACAATAGAAATTTAATTAATATAAAAATTAAAAATATAAATAGATTAAGAAACAAGTGTTATATATAATTCCTAACTATAAACAATATATAATAAATATAAACAAATATATACAAATTAAATTGATGAAATATCAAAAAATAAACAATAATAAATGATTAACAAAACAAGAATACATCAGAAAGTAAATAAGTCAAATAAAAATTATGTTCTATTATTAGAATCCACAATCTGGTCAGAGTTCATGTTCAATGTTGCAAGTACATTTCGAAGGTCACCCACAGGACCAATTTGCCTAACTATACCTTCAATTAAAATTTCATCCAATCTAAAAAGCCCATGGCTTATATTTATTAGTTTATCAAAATTATACTTAATTAGGGCACTACCTACTAAGTTCCTTTCCACATCAGATGAGAGAAATATCAATTCCTTGGAATCTTCCCATTTTATTGAATGATTTTTTGAATTAATATGTTGGAACAAGGCACTTGATTCTTCTTGCCTCCTAATAGTGTATTTATGTTGCTTCACTCTAGTAAGTAAACTTTTTCCCGTTTTAAATATAAAAATAAATTTAAAAATTATAAAAAAATTTTTTTTTTTTAAATTATTTAAATTTTTAATAAACCCTATGAAAACAACGTTCCTTTTTTCAAAAAACTATGCTTTTAATTTAATTAAAGGGAACCCAAAGGTTTTTCCGTTCTTTCTAAACAGTTTCTTTAATCTTTGTTTTTGGGTTTGGGCTTAATGTGGGCTTTTTTCCACTTCTTATATTTTTATTTATTTTATTATTATTATTTTATATATATTATTTTATTATTTATTATTTAAATATTATTATTTTTTTTATTTATTTTTTAATTATTTTTTTATATTTAAATTGTTTTTAAATAAAGATTAATTTTCCTCTTTGAATTTCCCCGAGTACTGGAAGCAGTGAAACTTCGGCTTAATTCATTTCCAACGGATGGGAAAGAAGAAGGTTTAGCCTTGCTTAAGAAATGAATAAAATTATTTAAAAAAAAAAAAAAAAAATTTTTTTTTTTTTTTTTCACATTAAACTATGACACAGAATAAAGATAGGACACATTTACAGTCTCTAATTTTCGTTTGAACCGTCATCAGGATAGTAGAGATAGGGTTACCAAGCGCACTTGCGGAGTGACATTTGGAGACCAACAGTGTTGTCACACGCTTGCTCACTTCAAGTCATGTAAGAAAAGTAAGTGAACTGAAGAAAATGTGGAAATATAAATAATAAAAAAATAAAAAAAATAATAAATAAGAATATTAAGAGGAAAATAACTTTATTATTTATTATTACAAGAAATAATAATGTTTGTTGTCCTTTGTGGATTGTTTTCCTGATAGCAATATATAACATTATACTGTCGGTCCCGAGCCTGTACGATGTCAGATACACTTTAAAGATCCCTACTGTAAATAAACTTGAAATAGGCAAAATTTAGAATCAATCCCGTTTTGTGTGGTATCACAAAGGGTTCAATGTTCAGCCTATGTGAGTTCCCTTGTAGTACTCCAACTGCACTGAACATAAGCTGACTACTGTTAATAATAATACAGTGGAACCTCTACATACGAGATTAATTCGTTCCCGGATCGTGCTCGTATCTAGAGCGAATTTTTCCCATAAGAAATAACTGAAAACCAATTAATTTTATCCCGGCCTCCCAAAATCATTCAAGTTAACCCTAAATAACTATGAACACATCTTCCTGATTACTAAAAACACATTCAAATAGTGACTGAACATAAAAATACAGTAATAAGATAAATAAGATGATATTAACGAAATAAAATGCGAGTTTATTATGAGCACTTCCACTTAAAATTAAAGTTAACTTTATGAAAAACTAATTTTTTTTACGGCACTAATTTATTTATACACTTTTTTCTGCTTTTTAACATTACTGTATCAGTTTTTACTTTTCTTCGCTTTCTTTTGCCCTTTTAACTGGCAATCGCAACACTTTTACTTTCTATAGGTCTTTTGAAGAAAAACTTATCCAAGGAGGTTTGTCTTTGCCTCACTTTGAAAATGTTACGGAAATGTGTAAGGCAAGTGTCATTAAAAGAGCTTAAATCTAGCGGGAGCATCTGGAAATTCTCGTAACTTGGCCCATCTAGCGGGAGCATCTGGAAATTCTCGTAACTTGGCTAGCTAGCGGAACCATCTGGAAATTCTCGTAACTTGGATTTTCTCTCGTATGTAGAGCAAGATTTTTGCTCAAAAGACCTCTCGTATCTCGAGTTTCTCGTAAGTAGAGTAGCTCGTATGTAGAGGTTCCACTGTATAGCAATCTCCAGAATAAAAAGTCGAGTGCAAACAAATATTATCCCTTTTTGACATAAAATACGTAAAGGAAAGAATATTTGCTGAAAATTCAACAAAACAAGGGCTTGGATCTGTCAATAATTTCATTGACATCTGCCAGTGTGTTGCACTACGTGATGTTTAGACAACTCTCCACTCACCCTCTCTCTGTCTCTCTCTACCCCATACATTTTTTTACTTTATTCATACATTATATTGATTCCCTAACTCTTTCTTTCTCATTTTCCCCCATTCCTTCCCCTTGATTATAAACAACTAGATAAATATCCAGAAATATATATAAACTAGAATTTAAAAAAAGAACACATAGAAAGGAAACCACATGTGTTCTTTTTTTATGTATATCTGTATATATGTGTTCTTTTTTTAAATTCTAGTTTATTCAGTTCGAAGAATCGTTTCTTCTAATTGTCAGAAATATATATAACAATTTTATTAAACAGACCTAAAAACTTATATTTTTTCTTTTTTAATTTTAACTATTGTTTATTTACAGTAAAATAATGCATTATTTTTGAATGTTTATTGCACAAATGAATTTAACGTTCATTTTTTAAGTTCATATTAATCATGTTGTATATATATAGTCATCCCGGAGATGCAAAAGGCCAATGTCATATACGAATATAACTGCAATATCTGAGATTGTGAGCTCCTAGACAATTCAAAATATATCGGTATGACATCGACCACACTCTCACGACGACTGACAATGCACTTGCAAGCAGGAGCCATCGCTAGACACACCTCCGAGGAACATGGAAGAAAACTCACCCGCCAGGACCTTGTTCAAAACACCATCATTTTAAAGAAAATTAATGATCCAGCCAGACTGCAAATATATGAAGCCATGAAAATCATGAAGCACAACCCATTAATTAATCGTCAACACACGGGGGTTTCACGCACACTGCAGCTACTAGGTGACCAACCACCAGCTACTCGCCAAGCCGACACTCAGTCACCGCCCAGTATTCAGACCAGCAACACCTAATATATGTATATGAGACAAAATGTCGTAGGAAGAATCAGAATGAAGAAAAAAATAAGCTCTGAGAACTCCTAGATTATATAAAGAAGAGTAAATATATTATATAATATATATATATATATAAGTGTGTTCTCTAATCGGAGTTCGGTCAATTTTCCAGGATAAAAAATCAAACTCTCGTTGCCAACGTTTCGGTTTTATTTAAAACCTTTTTCATAGGCCTACAAACAAAGGATAATAGGAAATCACATATCAACATCAAACATATACACAATATGAAAATGGATTGTTACAACTCATGAATATTACAAGCAGAAATATTTCAGAGATACATAAAACAATATTACTTACAGAAGTAAGAATTTTTTAACTAAGAAAATGAAATTTACATTATTTAAAGGAACAACAATGTTAGCCGGACAAAACCTTCGACTAGACTAATAAGATAACATTACAAATAACCTCAACACTGTTCACTCAAGGGAACTAAATAAATCAAATTTCACTAAACCTCAGCACAACACTCCAGAATAAATATTACTTAAATTAGTAATATCACTTCTATGATTAATCGAACTTAGAAAGTAATATTGTTTTATGTATCTCTGAAATATTTCTGCTTGTAATATTCATGAGTTGTAACAATCCATTTTCATATTGTGTATATGTTTAATGTTGATATGTGATTTCTTATTATCCTTTGTTTGTAGGCCTATGAAAAAGGTTTTAAATAAAACCGAAACGTTGGCAACGAGAGTTTGATTTTTTATCCTGGAAAATTGACCGAACCCCGATTAGAGAACACACTTATTCTATCAAACGGTCGATATATTATTGAATCTGTTTTTAATATATATATATATAATATATATTATATATATATATATATACAAAACTAAAGTTTATCGGGACTCGGTCAGTTCTTCAGGTTCATTATCGGGACTTGGTCGGCTCTTCAGGTTCATTATCGGGACTCGGTTTGTTCTTCAGGTTCATGAACCTGAAGAACTGACCGAGTCCCGATAAACTTTTAGTTTTGTTTCTATTCCACGGTCGATACTTTTATCAAATATATATATATATAAAAATATTTCACTTAAACATGTGATATAACAATCAATGATCAAACCACGAGTTGGGTTTTTGACTCTGACGAAGACTGCTTGTTACGGTTGAAAGGTCTTAGTCTTGTTTTCCCATTTTCTTATTGTGGTTTGATCATTTATATATATATATAATATATATACATATATATAGACAAAGAAACATAGAGAAATCAAAAGAACACACTTACAGTCTCTAATTTTCGGTTTGAACCGCCTTCAGGAGAAGAGAGGGAAACCAAACGCACTGGTTCAGAGGCGGTTGGAGACCCATATATATATATATATATATATATATATATTATATATACATATACGAGTTCGAGATTAACAAAGAGCCACACACAAAGTAGGGAAACACACTTACAGACTCAAATTTTCGGGTAATCCGTCTTCAGGAGAAAAGAGAATGGGAGACCAAGCACGTTGTAGACGCAACGGCAAGTAACCCACGCAAGTGGGTAACGGCAAGTGGGTTACTTGCCGTTGCGTCTACAACGTGCTTGGTCTCCCATTCTCTTTTCTCCTGAAGACGGATTACCCGAAAATTTGAGTCTGTAAGTGTGTTTCCCTACTTTGTGTGTTGCTCTTTGTTAATCTCGAACTCGTATTGTGTCCAGTTTAGATCGTATTTCGTTTTATCAGTGAATATATATATATATATATAGAGAGAGAGAGAGAGAGATAGAGAGTGATAAAGAGGGTTAGAGATAGAGGGAGAGATAGGGAGGGAAAAGGATAGAGATTTAAAAAGAACCTCATGCCTCAGTCAGGAATGAAAGAATAACTCAGACTAGTCTACGACTGGAAGATTCAATGAGAACTTGTTCGGAACAAAAAAAAAAAAAAAAAAAAACAAAGATGGAATGAGTAGAAGGTAGTGAGAGTGAAAGAGTGAGAAACTTGACCGCAGCAAAGGCAGCCATGTTGTGATTAAAGGTTGAGAAAGAACAGCACTGGACTGAGATGAGGTGGGGGTGGGGGTTAATCAGGGAGGCAATTACCTTTGGGGGTCTGTCTTCTTGTACGTGAGGATGACTTGCGGCTTGTATATATATATATGGAAATGCATTCTAGTGATGTAGTAGAGCTTTGCGTCTCTGGGTCATATATGAGAGGAGAGAAGTGCACTTGTTATTTAGCTAAGGACCTCTCTTTCAACAATGCAAGCCAGATTACAAGTCATTAGTCGTATTTCACTA